>CABFOV010002471.1:57731-84746 GCA_902141375.1 Timema poppense
GACCACCAAAAGCAGATATATCTGAGGACCTATAGGTGGCAGCAGGTGTAGGCCACGACAGGCTTAGTAGGCCGATGGCCGAAACAAAATATTAACTCGAAGAAACATTGTATAATGTCGAACAGGAAACTTTAAAGATGATAACAAACTACAGTTAGGTACATAAAATATCTATTTTAGAATTATATTGCTATGTTTAAACCATAAATTAGGCACTATTAATTTTTTATTGTCATATTTTAGGAAGGGAGGTTTGAATCTGTGACCTTCCACCCATTCCCTTCTACTGAGCCCCTAGTTTGAAAGATGCAAGAAAGCTCGCAAGACATGATGTTGCAACCTGCAGTCTATTACAGTAGAGAGATAACTTTGAAATGTTTGTCGTTCTGCGAGTTGATGTGTTACTCACTATTAACTGCGTTTTCAATCTGGCAACACTGGAGAACCAATGATGTTTTAAAAATTGAAAGCAATAGAATTGAAACACCCCATTGTAAAATATATATATATACACACTTTTGAGAGCACTTTGTAAAACAATTAGATTGCTTTGATTAGTTTTAATTCTTTAATTTGTTTGAGGTAAAAATGGTGTAATTTATAGTTACTTATAACTGAGGTGATAACGTGTTTGTCTTTGGAGACAGGTATTCCAAAATAAATAATTGAACACACTTACAGTTTATCTGAATAAAAAAATACTTGTCAACTCATAAATAGTTTTATTTTTATTTTGCAACATTAAAAAAAGTAAATATGGGAGGTTATAGAGGGTGTACTATCATGATAGTAATTAACTTGATTATTTAGTTTAAATAATAACCTATGTAAAACATTTTAAAGTTAATATACAGCGTTTAAATTAACCTGTTAGTTTAAATAGTTCGACACCTTAGCTCAGTCTATAGTGTGTCTGCCTACGGGGCTAAAGGTCCTTGGTTCAATTCCCAGCATGGCTGAAAGTTTATCATGAATGAAAATATGGACTTTACATTGATACATAAATGACTGAGGACCTACTGCTGTGCCTGTCTTAGTCTTAAGATAGATTATAAGGCATACGAAGCTACAACAAGCCTAGCCAGCCGGTAGTGGAAAATATATGGCTTGAATAAGAAACTGGCTACAAGCTGGAAATGGTAGTGGATATAAAGTGTAGTTGGTTTAAATAAGACTATCGCGGTAGTCTTCATAGGCTCAACTACCAAGTATATATTTTTTTACACAGATTCAAAAATAAAAACCACATTTTTTTAAAATTTAATTTCTGAAAGGCTACTTTTTTTCTATCAGATGAAATAGTAAAAAATTGGATACAATAAGAATTGAACCTGTAACCTCTAGATTAGTAGGAACTAATGCTATCAATCGAGCTAGGATAACAGTTAATTTTCTGGATAGTTTAAGTTAGTGTATTTCGTTTTCACATAAACAAAACATTTTACTTAGCTTGGTTTCACTGAAGGACTGCGTTGTGGATCTAAAGCAATGATATATGTTTTGTACAATGGCACTTTTCTTCCAACAAAATCATTCTGAGAACAAGCAGAGATGTGTCCGTTTTGTTTTATGTTGATCTACTTAAGAAGCAAGTTCTCTTTCGCTTGCGAGTAGAATCCACTCGCCATTTACAGCTCAGATGTTCCAAAACTTGGTCTTTGAGAGATTTTAAGCGAGTATCGAGTAATTCGCTACTTGCGGGTTTCAAAACTAGGAGTGCTGGTTATGGCCTTGCTGATACAACATACAACTAACCTAGTTTTCTTCTACTTACTGATCTGAATGCCAAGTTTGTAAGCGTAGAGCATTATGAAGATCTGAAGTACAGCTTGAGGGGCGCATTGTAGGAACGCCTGCAAGTAGAGGTACAGTTCTATCTGGCTGGGTTCGATCACCTCTTGGAGAGCCTCTTCTCTCAGCGGGTCCTCGCGGATCAACGCCTCAATGGACCAAAACAACTGCTTGGCGTATCTTCAACATACAGTCTTAAGACGTTTATTACAAGTGAGTGAATTGTTGAATTAAGACATTGTGTGCAGATAATTATATTCTATACACGGCACAGTTACTAAATATATGATAAACAAACAACTGCACGGTCTGTATTGAACAAGGAGGGGAGGTTGTCACATGGTCTATATTGTCACTCTGGGACTAAATTGACCAAGGAGAGGAGGTTGTCACATGGTCTATATTGTCACTCTTGTGTAGTAATATTGAACATGGAGAGGTTGTCACACGGGCTATATTGTCACTATTGTGTAGGATTATTGAACTTGGAGAGGTTGTCACATGGTCTATACTATCACTATTGTGTAGGATTATTGAACTTGGAGAGGTTGTCACATGGTCTATACTATCACTATTGTGTAGGACTATTGAACATGGAGAGGTTGTCACAAAGTCTATATTGTCACTCTTGTGCAGGACTGTATTGAACAAGAAGGGGAGGTTGTCACACGGTCTATATTGTCACTATTGTGTAGGACAATTGAACATGGAGAGGTTGTCACATGGTCTATACTATCACTCTTGTGTAGGACTGTATTGAACAAGAAGGGGAGGTTGTCACATGGTCTATATTGTCACTATTGTGTAGGATTATTACACTTGGAGAGGTTGTCACATGGTCTATACTATCACTATTGTGTAGGACTATTGAACATGGAGAGGTTGTCACAAAGTCTATATTGTCACTCTTGTGCAGGACTGTATTGAACAAGAAGGGGAGGTTGTCACACGGTCTATATTGTCACTTTTGTGTAGGATTATTGAACTTGGAGAGGTTGTCACACAGTCTATATTGTCACTCTTGTGCAGGACTGTATTGAACAAGAAGGGGAGGTTGTCACATGGTCTATATTGTCATTATTGTGTAGGATTATTGAACTTGGAGAGGTTGTCACATGGTCTATATTGTCACTCTTGTGCAGGACTGTATTGAACAAGAAGGGGAGGTTGTCACATGGTCTATACTGTCACTATTGTGTAGGACTATTTACCAGGACAAGCATATGAAGTTTGAGGACTGATATTGGTTTTCCTTAATGATTTACTACTTTCCCTTCAAGCAAATATGTGTACACTTCCTCTAAACTACGAAACCCACCCTTAAGTGTAAATACACGCATGGTCTGGTCGGTTAGTCAGAAAAATATTAGACAAACATATGTAACTCTCATCTGTGAATAACTAGACAAGTAATTAGATTAACATATATAATTCTCATCTGTAAATAGCTGGAAGTTATTAGACAAACACATGTAAAACTCATCTGTGAATAACTAGACAAGTAATTAGATTAACATATATAATTCTCATCTGTAAATAGCTGGACAAGTAATTAAACATATGTAACTCTATTCTGTAACTCTCATCTGTAAATAGCTGGATAAGTTATTAGACAAACATATGTTACGCTCACCTGTAAATAGCCCAGATGGGGAATGCCACCAATTGTGCCAATCGGAACAAAAACCATTGTCCTGTCCTCACAATGTCCCCCTGCTCATCCCACAAGTCAGGTTTTGA
Organism: Timema poppense; assembly: GCA_902141375.1. Lineage (NCBI taxonomy): Eukaryota > Metazoa > Arthropoda > Insecta > Phasmatodea > Timematidae > Timema > Timema poppense. The sequence goes on from CABFOV010002471.1 coordinate 61,263, forward strand.
CACAGTCAACACGAAGAACACAATGGAAGGGAGGTAGAGTAAGATGATAGTGAACACCGCCCAGACGTGAAGACCAGCCTCAAAGTGCTCCCGCACAGCTGACACACACGTTGAGATGTCGAGGATGTATATGATGCAGTTAATGATGCTTGGTAGCAGAAAACACAGACAAATCTGTTGTCGGATGGTGAGGGGATAGCCCATCACTGTCGATGGCTTATCATTCAAGATGGATTGTTTCTTCACCATTTTGTGTTGCTTGGTTGGTCCCTAAGGTTGCTAAAGGAACTGAATACTGTCCTACAACCTCTACCAGCTGGTTTATTAAGTCTAGACATAATCACTCTCCACTGCTTGCTCCTTGTCATCTGGTTTCCTAAGGAGCTTCTGATAATGAAATCAACACCAAACTCGCTAATATTAGCTTGTTGTAACAGACCTTAGAATGTTGTTCACCTGCACAAAGGCGTAATTGTGACCCAGATAAGTTGCTCCACCTTATGATAATGTTTCCTAGTATCTCAGTCATTCCAGAACTTGTGTGATTAACAGAAGATTAGATAACAACCAAAATGAGATAAGGTTATTTCAGGTAGAAGCGCTTACTTTTCTGGTATTGCAAGCTTCATCTCCATCGAGATATTTCCTCCTCTTTATTATGTCATTTCTTACTATCCATCCAGGATACATACATTTAATTATGCTGATGAGGTAAAGTATTTATTTACATTGTACAGCATGCTGTGCCGAGTTTTCGTCACTTAATTTTTTTGAGACCGCGCGCTGCGTGGTTTGACCATTCCCCCTCCCCCTTCTTGCCTTGCGCGGTTGGCTGCGCACGGCCTCGTTGCGCCGTGGCGCGTCGGGTTGAGTGGCTTGTCTACTGACTCTNAATGGAGATGGGGTTTCTTCTTGAATATAGTTATGTAACCGGATCGACCCAGGAGTGGAATTATAGTCGGGAATAAATACTTGTGGGACATTATACCGAGCGCATTCTTCATACAACCCCCTCCTTAACGACCTGTTGTGCCGCGCCCCCAAGTCTGGTGCGCGGACCCTCCCCCCAACATCGACACCGGTGAGAACGGGGGGGCTGACACATTGTCGCCCACAGCATTGGATGGGTCCGCGAGAGGTGTGGGCACAATGCTAAGCAATTGGGCTTAGCAAGCTAGTTAAATACTAATACACTTCTACACAAATAAACCTCTACAATTTCAAAACATTAGCCCCACCAACTAAATGTTGCCAATTCAACTTACCTCGTCATCCAAATAATTTAGTTTTACCTAACTTTCTCTAAAATAAAAATAAATAATAATATTTAGCACTGTGTCTTACTACCCGTTCAGGTTATACGCTTTAAGTACTAATTACTCTAATGGATTAGGAATTGGGAAGGTTGAATTAGAGGAAGTGAACCCGCATTTGCGTGGAGGGAGAGAGGAAAACCATTTAGGAAAAACCACCCCCAGTTCACCCGACCGAGATTCAAACCTCGATCTCCCCGTCCTCAGCAGTCGGGTTCAACACGACAAGCGCGTTAGCCAACTACGCCACTGAGGCGGGTAACTTTCTCTAAAAATGTTCATGAGAATGTGGACTACATCATACAGCTTGATTATCTCAATAGTGGAACATTGTTGCTCTACCTGGGCACTTCTAGACATGTCATCCCCTCTATTCACCTTCTGTTGGCTGCCTCTCCCGCTTCCGACTGATCCCGATCCTCCTCCTAACCCCACTTTTATACTCTTCGCCGAGCGAGACACACGGAGACAAGAGGAAGACCGGGAGGCAGTGGAGTAAGAGAGAAGACCGGTAGCACCTTTATTAAACATCAGAAAATACATGCGGCGGGACGTTTGTCGCTGCTCCCTGGTCACCTCCCGCTGCGGCGATTGCTGTCTGCCAACCTTTAGTTAATGCGATACACACTATGTTGATTCGATGAATGCGGGTCTGTTGGACTCGTTCGGGCAGATCTGGATAGTCGGCTGCTAATGCTAACAATAAATTAGCCTGATGTTTATCTCTCCCCAGTGGTAGCCCTCCCGCTTTGGCCTTTATTGCCAAGGCTACTCATAGGGCAGATGCCTCATCAGGTTCGAGATCGCCGTATCAGGTGGCTACAGAGAAGTCCAATCTCCTCTAGTGGGTTGTGCGACTACCAGTCCTGGTCCTCTCGCAGCTCCTGGCGGTGTTGCTGGTGTGTACGCATCCTCTCGGGGGCCAAGTGTTCCAGTCTTGCTTTGATGTTGCAGAATAGTTTGGGTCAGTTCTTGAATTGATCGTAATATCTCCATCTGGTCTTCTCGTGGCATGGTCATAACTTCTGAGTTGCGCCGGAACTGGACGACCTTTGCCAGACTTGTAATGGGGCTGTATGATCTGATGCACAATGGAGTTACAGCTGCTTCTCCCTGGATGAGAAATGATGGAGATTGTGGAGGTGTTCTTGATCGAGTCGGTAATTCCGCTCCTTGTTTGGTACTCGTGGTCGTGGGGCTGGGGTTCGAGCCTGAGGGTGCCGACGCCGTTTTTCCTGATCGTAGATCCACGGTTGAAAGTGTCCCAGTGACGTCCAGGAATGTTTCTGAATCACAGCATTCAGTCGTGATGTCCGATAGTGTGTTAAGTATTTCTAGTAGTTGTTGAAAATAGATTGATTGTTCTTTAGCCAGTTCATCCAGGCATTCCCTGGTGCGGGACATAAACGTTGTTGGCCACCTCTCCCGCTTCCAGCTGATTATAGTTGTTATAAATTTTCTTGGCTTTTTTTAAAAAATAAAACACTTCCTGTGAATTTTGTATACAAAACAATTTGTATTTTTGATTTTTGTAAATTGTTAGCCTATTTCCCTTTTGTAATTAAAATATAAGATTAATTAGGTACTGTAAATAAATATGTAGTGGGTATATTAGAAATTTATCCAAACAATCTCTTAGTATAGGCCTAGATTAAACAAACATTGGCCGCATGGTCTAATGTGTAGCGTCACTCTTGGAATAAACTAGACCGAGGTTTTAATCCCAGTCGGGTGTACTGAGGGTGTTTTGTCTTGAATAGTTTTCCCGCTCTCCCTCCAAGTAACTATAGTTACACTTCCTCTAAATTCAACCTTTCTCATCTCTAGCTCATTATTGTAATTAGTACATATGCTTATAACCTGAACAGGTGCTTAAAAAGGAAGAAAATAAATGAAATTAAAACATTCTCTTCTAATAACCATCAATTCAGTAGACCATTTTATTGTTTACATTTATTAACAGTATTGTTGTTTTCTTTTAGTATCTACACTCATATATTTCCTTTCCTTTAAAATTAAAATCTTTCATTTGATCTTGAATAAGTGGGTATTATATTTGAATGGTTGGGAAAATCAGATAACATACATAATAAATAAAACTAAATTCATAAAACCCCAATACAACTCAACTGGATTGGGCTTTCTTAAGTAACCTTTTCTTTCTTTCAACCCTTTCCCCTTTGTTCTCGGATATGTCTAGTTCTGCCATAATTCACATAAAGGAAAGTCTACACTACAATCCAGGACAGCCCTTCATCGAGAAGCGATAGCCGGCGAGCCGCTATGGCCAATTTATACTCATTATTTTTCACTCTAAATGTTTGTACTCTTGATTTTCTAAATTAATTATTATATTTACTTAAACTGTCATGTTTGAAGTAAATTTTTCTACTTACTTTAAAAAAGTAACATGTTGGCATCCATTTTTTGAGACTCACCAAGCCTTTATAATTTATTAACTTTTCGTGATGAATAAGCACAAAGTTTGTTATTTCTTCGGACCCTTTATGTCTGTAAATATCCTTTTATGTTTCTTTTTATGTCTTTATATGCGTCCTCACGGCCTGAACTGCAACTTCCTTATAACTCGGCACATTCATGTAATGTAAGAATGCAACTTTTCTTGCTCGCCTCTACAAAAACACTTAGAACCTTCAATATTCAAATATACTCTAACCGGCTGACGACACAGCCAGTTGTGGGAAACAATTTGTTGTATGTGTTTTACTAATTCAGACAAACACAGAAGAAATAAGAACTATTGTCCAGGTATTTTATATTTTCCATGTTGTTTATACAAAAAAATAAGCTAACCTCTTATTTTCTCAATTTATTTTTTTCCTTTTTACAACGATTTCTCATAAAATTGTATTAGTTAACATGATAGTATAATATTACAACATTTCCAGGTGTCCAGTGTAAAAATGTGTCTATGTGTCCAGGTGTCAAGTGAGGAGGAAGTGGGGACTCGCTCCCAGGAAGGTCTCATCAGGGGGTACACCTACCCTGTGACTGCAGTAAAGAGAGTCCAGGTTGGGGAGACAAGTCTGCGTCACCTGTTCAAGTTAGCGACACAATCTCTCTTTATTCACTCACAAACTAAATTACGTAGTAATTAAAGTTTAGTTCTTGTTGTTACTTCTCCCTTCACCTTTGACCAGGTCACAACATTTTACATTCCAGCGAAGTAGCCCTCCCTCAACTACGCTCGCCTACCCGAGTCAGTCCAGCCAATCTTGATCAATAATCATCAGGTCAACACATTGTAAACAACAGATTATTTTTGTGTAACTATATGCTCTGTTTCTTTCTTGTACAGTAAGCTCCCAATTAGCCGCAGGTGGATTATCCGCTTTGCTAGTTAATTGTGACATTGCTGATAGCAGGGTATACATTTTTGCGCAATCGATTGTTGTACTCAGTAAATCTCTAGTGAATAAATAATGACCATAGAGGCAAAAAGTTTTTGCAAGAGGGGGGAGGGCTTTCGGGGGTGAACATTGGCACAGAGGGTTAAACGCTAATTGGTGGGAAAGGCATGTAGTCAGAGGAGCCGGTACTGTGATGAAGGGGAGGGATGGTGGTGAGATGCAAGGGGGTGGGAAAGGCAAACCACCGTCTGGGACATGATAAATAATAAACCAAACTAATAAACTATACATGCAATGCAGATTTGACATATGGATTGTCCAAGAGAAAACCAATGAAACTGTCATCATATGTGGAACTAGATAAGGCAATGTTGGGGTGGTTTAGCCAGAAACGTGCAGTGGGAACACAAGTGTCGGGCATAGTTTGTGCCAAACAAGACAACATTGTACACAATGCATCTTCAGGTTGACTAACTCTGTTTAAACAGCAGCACAGCATTCGGGAGACTGCTACTCGAAGTAAAAAAACTGAGTGGTGAGAAGCAAGTCACTAATAAATTTAACAGAAATTTCCAGGAATTTGTTACAAATGAAAATCTACAGCTGGAGAAAATTTATAATACTGACAAAACTGGGTCTAATTGGAAGTGTCTCCAAAGGAGATTACCATTTTAAAAGGAGCGCAGTGCACCTGGCTACAAATCCAGTAAAAAAATAGTGACCACCATGGGCTTTGCGAATGCCACAGGTTCACACAAATTTAAGCTTTGTGTCATTGGCAAAGCAAAGAATCTACGTTCTTTCATAATAACTGAGAAATCAAACTTGACAGTGACTTACTTAAACTAGAAAGGGGTATGGATGGACAGAAAGATTTCTAAACCCTTGTCCGACCATCACTTTGTTCCACAAGTGCGATAGCACTTAAAGTCTACAGATTTGCTAGAGAAGGTCCTACTCCTAGATAATGCACCCTCCCATCCAACTGCTGATCTCAAGTCCAACGATGGTCATATATTTGCAACCTAATGGGGCAGCCTTAGTACAGCCCACGGACCTAGGTATTGTTGAAAAAATGAAACAACTGTATCGAAGTACATTGACAAACCAACGACCCTCAGCAAATCGGGGAAAAAATTATATCCCAAAATCAAGGTTGAGGACTGCCTTGGTTTTGAAGATGACAAATTTTCATCAGCTAAATCATCTGCTGTTCTGAAAGCTACGGCAAGCTGCAAAAATGTTGACAGCAGTGCCATCACAGAGTGGTTTGAAGTTGACCAAATGGAACCGGGCTATGAAGTGTTGAGTGACTGAAATTTTAAGACACAGGCAGTGGAAACTGATGATAGTGATGAAGATGAAGATGAAGATAATGTTCTTATTCCATCTCTTATCTGACAAGCTGGTATTACTGAACATACATAGCGGGATAAGGAAAATGGAAGCAACGGCAATGAAGCAGAATATTAATACAAACTTTTTAAGGGATGTGTCCATTTTGAGTATAATGTACCTTGATTCTGTCACGTGTCATCTGCTGGTGACCTTCCCCGAGTGAGCCCCCAAACACAGATTCCAACAGGGGTGCAGAATATGTTCAGAGCTCCAATATTTCCGCATAACATAACATTTTAATTTAAAAAAAATCCCTGACAGCCATAGCACTCAAAATAAAACATTTAATATTTGATAGAGGTTGAATGGAATAAGGATTATTACCTTCTAAATAGTTTGGAAAATTCAAATTTAAATATATTTTTAATCATAGTTATTTTTATAGCAATTACCTTATAAAAATTTGGTTGTCTCCCAGAAATGGCAATCTTCCCATTTCATTGTGTGCATTACATATTGTTATTAATTGTTCATTGATACCAGTAGGCTTACTGGTACCAACATTTAATTTTATATCTTGAGAGTAAGAGGAAATGGAGTATAATTCCGAAGGCTTTGGTTTAATTTTTGATTTTCATATAATTTTCGTTTTTTCGTAGAATCACCACTACTGTAAGGTCTATCACTATCAACCCCATTAAGGGAAATACTATCGCTATTTTCCCTGATCACACAATTTATGTTTTACAAAACTTTCAATACTCTCTTAATCCTTACTTCTAGGTTTTTCTTGGGGATGTTTTTTAAATATGTGATATCCGAGTTTATTACGTCTGCCACACCATTCACAATAATAACAGTTGACGTCTTATTTGTTCTTAAAAGCCGACATAATAAACATTTGTTTCACTAAACCATCTAATTTTTTTTATAAACATTTATCTATTGTACAATGTACAAACTTTAATAGGTTCATTAAAAACAATTTCATGGCCACACAATTATTATAATATGCATGTCACGAGTTTAAATAAACTTTGCGCACATCGCCGTGTAATTACGCCACGATATAATGGGCGACTGAATTCAAACGAAAACAAATCATAGCACCGTTCCTTACCCTCCTCCGCCTGCCCGCCATAGCTACCAAACACCCGCAGTAGGGTAGGTGACTGATTACTCATCACTCAATCATTCCACTAACCAGGTTGAATTAGATTTTTCCTTTGCCACTTATCTAGAACTCTGACACATTATATTAGCCCCTAGACACCGCAACTCATTGTGCTCACACCAACACTGCCTAACTATGGCACATACTGATAATGTCGGTGTTGCGTGTCATCGGCCTTTGTTTTTCATACAAATGAAACTACCATATCGGAACCAGACTGTACTAAAAGCGTCAACAAAATTGTTGGACTTCTCCCTGCCCCAAATTTACCCAGGACTGCTTTAATTTCCCCCGAACCTCGTTCGCGCATTCGACATATTCTGCACCCCTGGATTTCAAGATCCAGCGCTAGATAGTGTTTCCATGAGTTTGAACCAAACTAATTAAACCATTCATTTTTATTTTAAGGGTATCTGGATAAAGACCCTCACATATCATTTTCTGTTTAGTTTATGTAATGTATTGTTTCCTCTTGTCAACAGGTCATTTAAGACATAATCAGTGTATGTATTTACTGTTTATTTTATGTAATCTGTGTCATTCGCTAGGATCTTGTAGAGTCACCTACGTAAATGTACAATGAACAAATTTTTAAACAGTAAAGTTGGAGGATTGATAGGCGACTCATAATCATAATTATCACTAAAGTAAAGTAGATCGCAAGACTCCCTATGACTCACTCCAAGAGGGGAAGAAAGAAGAAAGAGAAAGCCACAGACGCCGAATACACCCTCTTCCCCCCTCCACCCATCACCCCATCCTGCCACACCCTCAATACACCTGACCATGCCTCCAGCCTCCCCTCAAACCCTAGACAATTCCCCTCCATCGCCATCCAGTGGGAACATTTAACCTGGGACTTTGCGGAAATCCTCAAGCAAGACTCCTCGAAGGACGAAGACATGCAGCCTCCCCCCTCAAACACTCATGTACTCAGTGACTTAGCCCATCCCATCCATAGACCCTCAACCAAAGCTAATTAACAACCCCATCCTCTTCCCCACACCCCGCCCCAACCATCACATCTCATACCCACCCCACCAATAGTAAACTCACCATCACCCCAACAAACATCATTTACCCCCAACCATTCTTTTCCCTTTCCCTTTAACAAGAGTGCTCCATCTACCCCCCTCCCCCCTCCCGGTGTAGATAACAATTTAAAGTTTGTTTGTTATTATCCTAATGCATGAAATAAAATGATGTGTTCATATACCCAGTCACGATAGGTGAGTACTAGTTTGAATTGAATGTGCTACAATCTCATTTTACTAAATATGCGAATTATCTGCAGTTTTGGGTTATCCGCAGCACTCATCCCCTCGATTACCGCGAATAATCGGGAGTTAACTGTAATTGTGTACACATTATTTTTAAGAAACATCCCATAGCAATTAAGAACTTTGTACTGTAATAATAGATACTCACAGAGAGTGTTTGGTTGTCTCTAGGTGTAAGTATTTTGGAAATGTATAAGAAGCAGAGAAGGGAGTAGAAAGGCAGTCAATAAAGTCTCTTTAGTAAAAACCTCTGCTTCATTATTCGGTTAATGCCAATCGGCTCTTCTCCAGAGTAAAAACCACCTGTGTAGCACCACCCTAGTGGCTCCTCTTGGATCCCAGAGGCTCTGTCAAGACCATTATCAAGCTCTAGCGGGTAGTACCGCTGGCTGCTCCCTAAATCACTGACTTACTCTATGGTATTAGGAACTCAAAAATCCATTGCTGCACCTACGAAAGTACGCCACTTATCCATATCCTGAGCTAGTGTTTATGTCTTTCCAGTGGTCTCACCCCACTGAGTTTGCTAGTTAACACCCTGAACATGGTTCTAGATTCTCCCATTCACGCTACATGTCCTGCCCACTGTAATCTAAGTGATCCTCCTCCACAACCTTGTGCAGATGAGGCTTGACATTCACCAGACCTAGCTAACAAATAACACCTTTCTAAACTGAAGCTACTGAGGCATATTTCCAAGAAAGAATTGGAATAAGGGATACCGTAGAGTAATAAGGCTCACATATTTTTATTGTGGAGACCACAGGTAGGAAAATGTTGGGGAATCTAATCAGGAATAACCATTCAGGGAATTTATATACTTGAATGAAAAAATATTTAATACCTTGAAAATTTTTACTTAGTAGCTGCAAACATGTTTTAAAAATTATAGTAAACATAAAGATGGTTACCAAGCCATGAAACTGTAAAAAGTACATAACATAAAATTGATGTGATGTTGTAAAAAGTAGCATAGTGGTTTGTGTGTGCAGCAAGGAGAAGCTGTCAATGGTGCGCTTGATAGACGCTCGCGGAGAGGAGAGGAAACCTTTTCGACCAAGCAGGTGAGAACTATTCTCTTCACCAACTGTTCTCATTTACAGGAGTCAAACCCAAACATTAGATTAACGACAGCTCTTTAGTATACTCAAATTCCTCAGAAGAAGGGATTTTAACATTTAAAGGTTAAAAAAAATGATTCTAGGTACAAAGATTATTTTAATTTTCTTTTAAATCAAATTAAAAAAACCCAACTATTATGCTACATAGTGGTTGTTAAGGCCAATATAATTTAAGGTAATCACAACTACCAGAGCCCAGACCATTAATTTATCTGAATATTCACAGAAAGAAATTACATGTTGACATGTACTAAATTAAATAATGTGAAGGAAAGTATTGAGTTCTCGTAACTTTACATGGCCTATACTGGCCGAGATGCAGCAACAATACAAGATGGAGAGCCTTAACACTGCTCTCTTGTGTTCAGTGCAGTGGACGAGCGCAACACCAGTGTTTCCAACTCCACCTTAAACCGAGTGCTCTCCACCAACCCCGACTGGACCAAAATGAATGACGCACAGCGAGAGAGGATTGGACTCACCTTTGATGAGGAGGGGGAATTCTGGTACACTGGCAGCTGTTAACCTAAAACAAGCATTAGATCTAGGGAGATAATCTGAAAGTTAGAAGAAGAGTGATGTGTCTACAGTCACACACTTCAGGAAGAATTAAAGAGAGCAATTTAAACATTGCCTTCCACATATTGTCTCATGTAGGGGAGAACACTTGATTTACACGGTTTTACAATTACCAACAGTGGTATCAATTATCAATACCTTTTAAATGTACAGTCACTTGTTGACTCTAGACTATGTGCCAATGTATTTGTATGGCTCGACTGCGCCAAATCATCTACAAGTTGCTACTTCTACTAACTGCTCTCATCAACTACTAACTGAACTCATCAGAGGGATATTATCTTATTGTATTTGTTCTGGTTGGTAACAACTCAGCAAACACAGTTTAAAATACAAACCACTAAATGGAATAGATTAATTAATTCCTTTATGAGATGATGATGAATGAAGATGTGGTTGTTCTGTTGGGGGGCCAGGATGCCGCTAGAGGACTTTGTGAGTCTCTTCACCGAGCTGACACTCTGTCGTCTGCTCAACATCAACATGTTCTCCCTGTCTCAGTCGTGGAGTGAGGCAGTGGTCAGAGGAGCATGGTCCACTGGGGTACATGGCTCTAGCGAGGACAGGTCTGGTGGGTGTTCGTCTGCTTTCACTGGGACCTTCCTCAGGAACCCTCAGGTACAACAATATCTCCCAATAAACTAATTTTATAATAATGGAAATTGATAAAAAAAAAACGAGTGTAAATTTAAGGAAGAAAGCCCACCTAGAGAGAGAATGCAATGCACTAAAGTGACATCTTCTTTCTTTTGTTTTCTAGAGTAGAAATAGTTGCACACACATTGAAACCATTTATCAAACACAAAGAGAAGAGGGACTACACTTTACACGAATACTGAACTACTTTATTTTAAATTTAAAAAGAAACTTAGAAAAACACTGTAGGTACCAACCGTTGAAGGAATAAAAATAAATTTCTCAAAGTTTTGGCTGTGTATATCAATATAAATAATATAAGCTAAATATTAGGAGTCTGTGAGCTTGGGTTTTTTCATTTGAGTCGAGTATTTCTAAAAGCTTTCGAGTTGAGCTCGAATATATTCATAATTTTAAATGTTAAGAGTATATATTTGTTTATTCTAAATGTAAATAGGTATCACATCTTTAAAATTTGAGATTTAAAAAATATACTAAAACACGTGTTTTTAAAATATGAATGACTCATTTTTATAAATATAAATACTTTTAGAAAAAAAAGAGTTAATAAACAGAAAAATCAGTTTTTAAATTAGAAATAACACGATTAAAAAAACACTAAGAAAATATAGGGTCTAGTAGAAAACATAGTTAAAATGGTATCAAAACTTGTGTCCTTTAACGGCATTAAAATTACACTAACAATTATAAATAAAGTTAATAAAATTGATAATTGCATGATGGCTTGGAAATGTATAACAAGACAGTGTATAAACACTTTACAATAGTGTAAAGTGATAGTGAAAGAAGCCAACTTGAAAGGATAGTTAGGTTAGGCCTAGATAGAAAAAAACACACTTATCTCATCATTTATTCTTAAACTTTTACACTTTTCACTTCCTCAAAACTTCTACACTTATACACTGTTTTGAACTTTCGGAAATATTACTTTTTCATTAATGTCTCTTCATATGAAAAATAAATATTTCCGAAAATTCAAAACAATTTGCAACTGTGGAAGTTTGAAAAAGTGGGAAGTGTAAAAGTGTAAGAAGAAATAGAGAAGTGTGTTTGTTTATATCTAGGCCTAACCTAACTATCCTTTCAGGTTGGCTTCCTTCACTATCACTTTACATTATTTTAGAATGTTTCTACACTGTCTTGATAAAAATTTAATAAACATGACGTTTTAATAAGCTAATAATTCCCCAAAATATTCCTCACTAACTTAATTTATCATATAAGAAAATGTAAGAATCATTAAAAGTAAAAAAATTGGAGTGTTTCGTACTTTGTTTATAATTCCTTAGTGTAATCATGCATGATCATGTCTTCTGTTCCATTTTCATTCCTCTATGTGCAGTTGCACACGCCGATATTATCTCAATTAAATAGCCTATGTTTACTACTGCATTCAAAAAATTGATTATTAAGTACATCAAGTGAAAGCTCGAAAATGATGAGCCTACAAAACTTTTGATCTCTATCTCGAGCTTAAAGGACGAGCTCAGCTCAAAATTTGAGTACTTGCAGAGCCCTACTAAATATAAATATTAATATTTAATACTCAATAGGAAAAAAGGTTATATTAATAAAATAAAAATAATACATATCACAAATTAAAAAAAAAAGTTTATCTTTAAGAAAGACAGAAACTATCTTCTCTTGATACCTGGTGGCAATCTATTGATGGGACAGTTCCCATTGTCTGAGTTGAGTGTCCCACCAGTATAACAGTTCTTAACTCAGACAATAGGAACTGTCCCATCAATAGATTACCCCAAGGTGTGAATAGAAGATAGTTTCTGTCTTTCTTAAAGATACACTTTTTTTTAAATTTGAGATATATAATTTTTATTTCTAATTTATTACTATAACCTTTTTTCAATTAAGTATTAAATATTTATATTTAACTTATACCATTTTTATTGATAATCACAGCCAAAACTTTGAGAAGAATAGATATTTTTACTCCTACAACAGTTGGTACTTGCAGTGTTTGTGTAAAGTGTAGTCCCTCTTCTCTTTGTGTTTGATAAAGTGTTTCAATGTGTGTACAACTACTTCTACTTAGAAGACAAAAGAAAGTGAATGTCACATTTGTGCATTGGATTCTTTTCTCTATTTGGACTTTCTTAATTAAATTGACACTTATTTTTATTAATTTCCATTATTATAAAATTATTTAGCCACTGTACATCTTGTGTCAGCCAGTTAATATCACTATCAGAGCGGCGGTTAACTAACCTTCGATGCATTTCACAGTTTCTTTTGGATGTTGGTGTTGACGGTGATGAGCTACTGATCCAGCTGTTACAAGGTTCGTCTGACGGAGAGCAGAATTCCGTGGCCATGCAATCTCTGCTAATTGGCTTTTCCATCATCAAGGTACCGGGTTCATGTCTCTTGAGTGTGCGTGCAGTTGTTTTCTAAATTATATTTTCTGCACCCAACAAAGATTTACTAGCAAAACTTAGTTATTATTTTAAAAATTACATTCCCAAAATCTGCAATTTCAATTCTCAATATCAATTCTTCAAATTAATTACAAGTTGATTTTTAAAATAATTGATACATTTAATGTAGTGGGATTGTATAAAATTTTAAAAATTAGTTTGCTATTGATATAAGAATGTCTTGAATGAGTAGTTAAGGGTTTGTTAGTTAAATATGTGGATAAAAATTTAAGGACAGAATGTAGGAACCAGTTGTAAATATTGTTATTAAGTTGCGATACTGTGTCCATCTTACACAGGTATAGCTGTGTCGACCAAAGGCTGCTAATCTTACAAAGAGTATGAACATCCACCTTCCATAGCATCCACCAGTAGACTTTCCCCTCTCAACTAGTGTCCATTACAGTTTTTCTTCCTATTTTTGACAACCTCTAATATCCTCTTTTCCACAACTCTCTCCAGCACTTCTTCATTCCTTTCTCTCTCTCCCCCCAGCTTATCTTTTTCAACCTCCTCCACATCCACATCTAAAACGCTTCCAATCTTCGCTCCTCCTCCTTTCTTAATGTCCGTGTTTCCGGGCCATATAATATAATTAAATCAATCAAAAGTATGAGTGATTAAATTTGAATAAATATATAGAACCCACAACAGTATACAAAATAAAATAACAATATTCAAAGATAAAACTAATTAAGATCAATATACCTTGCATTTACATTAAAGTTACTATAAATGCTTACAATAAAAAGAGTAACAGTATTCACACTTAACACTGCTGCCACTGAACATTCAGATTGTCATCCCTTCCTCTCTCTTCAATCTGCCATTATGTTCTGAAAACAAGGTACCATGTTGGCGTAGGTGGAGGAGAATCGTAAGTACCGGCTGCACAAGTTGTGGGACCACACACCGGTGCTAGTGGTGTGTGACCCCATCCGGCGCAGGCAGATTTACTACCAGGGCCCTATAGCACAAGGACGGTACATCTTGGTGCCCACAGCACACAAACCAGGGGATGAAGGCCCCTTCCTGCTGCGCATATTTTCCAGCAGAGACACCAAGCTCAGGTGTAGTCATTTATATTTGCAAATCAAGCAAACTGCTTTAAAACCTGCATTAGTGAGTACACGGACTAAGATGTCAACAAACTGACTCCTGACTCGTTCATTACCACCAGAATTTCTCTTTCCAGGAACATCAAACGGGACATGCCCAAGCCTCCCATCTTCTGGTGTCTCTGGTCGGCACCACTCTGGATCACCGTGGTGCATATCAAGTCCGCAGAGGAGCTCAAGTCGGAACGGTTCAGATGTAAGTCTTGTTTACAAAATCTCAAAACTGTTGAGTTGTTGATGTCACCGCACGATATTATGGCATCAACAGATGACTTTGTGACCCTAGTGGATACAGCACAATTTACAGGGACAAAACTAAATTAGGTTATTTGGAATTTGGCTGCACCACGACTTTTAAAACCATCTCACTTATCCTGTTGTTGTACAGAGGTTCCATTAACTATGGGGCGACCTGGCAATCTAGGGGTAAGGTGTCAAACTTTTGTACTGGGGGTCTGGGGTTCAATCCTCGGTCCCGGCATAGATTTATCTGATGGCCAAACCTTTCCTTCACCTCTGACAAGACGTGTATTAATCACAACTTATGAATGTGTGGAATGTCAGGCCTCCACCATGGTTCGGATCCCACGTTAAACTGTAGGTCCTCCATTTCATCTCATAATTTCCCTACTATTACACATTAGCGTAAGTGCGCATATCCCAAATGGGTTGTAAGACGCGGTGCTAATAATAATAATAATAATAATAATAATAATATTATTATTATTAACTATGTACAAATGTTAATTACGTGTTAACAGTTGGCTCTTTGACTCGGACCTAGGGGCTTAGACCTGACAACACGCTGTGGGAACTGTTTATCATTATCCTGTGACTGGAACATTATCATTTCTACATCCTAAGGAATTACTGTGTGTGTTTCAGCCCTAAACCCATACTGCACTATCAAGTGCGAGGGTGAGAAGGCGCGTACCCCAGTGGACCACAACACCAAGGACCCACACTGGGACAGTGCCTTTGTCTTTTATCGCAAGAAGACTGATAAGCCAATAGAGATCAAGGTGATGGTCTGAGGCATGAAGCCGTATCATAATAAAAGTGGTGGTTTCCATACTCAGTTGTTCATGTTGTTATATCAACATTAGTTTGAAAACCAAACATTCAACATTAGAGCTGAATACAATTTTCACCTGACACCGACAACTGTTTCCCTGCTCTCAATCCCACTGATTTGAATAGATGCTAGTTTGTAACTCTGACCAACGCCACTCAAGGTTTCTTCATCCTAGGTGTTCAACCACAAGGCACTGCTGTGGGACCAGTTCCTTGGAGAAGTGCAGCTTCCTGCGACCTTAAACCATCAGCCCACATTACTGCGGGTGCAGTTGATGGACAAGAGCACCACCTCGGGACACGGCGGACTGCTGCTCCAAGTGCTGACCGACGACAACCTCTCGGCTGTGTGAGACTGGTTTCATTTGTGCATCACTAGAAACAAGCCTTCCTCTATTCATCCAACCAGTACATCACTATTGTCCCAACAAGCTTCACATTTCTGTTTCCTAACTCCCAACTTTCTATTCATACATATACATTCAGCTATTTGTGGAAGTCATGATCAGTTGAATCACTGTATTAAAAACTTTGCAAAGTTATCCAATTTTCATTTCTATAATACACAGCCATTATTATAGAATTACTCTTTGGGAGATTTTTACTATATTTGAAAGAAGGTACAGGGAAGAAGAATAGAAACATATAAAAGGGAACAAATACAATATGGCTTTTACAATGAAAAGAATAGAGTTCCCATTTTACACTGCTGCCAATGAACAGAGATCCCTCGACCTAGGTTTCATTCTATCAGCACTCAAGAGGGTGTGGGAAACACGCAACACAACTTCTTTCCCTGGACCTTCTTCCAAGTATAACAAATGTTTACTTAGAGGTATTTGGGTGCTTTGGGGACAACAGTCAATCATTTTCGAGTGTCCATTAAATGGCATCAGCTCGTTTGAGTTCTAATAATGGCTGATTGTAAAACATTATTTTTTGGTCATTTGTTGAGAGCTTCTTTGAATTAAATTTTATTTTCCCTTCCAGCGGTTTGTATTATCAATTGTTTCTGTTTGTATTGAAGGGGTTCGGGATTTGGGACTGAGAACTTTTGTATCAAGGCTTGAGCCGGTGTACAGGTGATAAACGTTGTAAATATGTTATTTACAAGTCTGTCTTAATCTCAAATGTAAGAATTGAATCACACATAAACCTTGGGGATGAAATTATATTTCACACCCCTGACAGTCTATTGCAATTTTAAAATTTGTTACTACTATAACAATGCGAAATAGTTTCATACCGACCATTGTATTTGGTAATCTTTTATCATATTGAAAACTGTGATGCAATCAAGTCGAGTGTGGATAGTTGGATAGTTGCATAATCCCTCTCAAACTATCTACACTCGACTGATATAACAACATTAATATTAAAACTGAAATAGTATTTCTATCTTTGTTCTAATGAAAACCAAAAACAAAAAATGTTTTATAGGAATGTTATCTCTTGTAATATATTTGTTATTCCTAAATAATATAATATATTTGTTGAATTATATTTTTGAAATAGAATTTGCACAAAATGCAATTTATTGAATTAAAATATTATTATTTTTGGTCTTTAGTTGCTGTAGTTGTAATCGTCGTCATCTGTGATGGACTTGAGGTCTATTTATAGATTTTATGTTATTTATTACTGGTAATTATTTCATTGACATGTTCAAACCCAATTATAATAATAGTTTTAATTCAAACAGCACAGACGAATGCAATTTATTGTTAGTGTACATGTTTGTTTTAGCTAATTATTTATAGAATACTGTCTTGTGTTAATATATTTTGGAGTGCATTAATTTGGTTGATTGTTCAACAGTTGCTCTGATAAGTTAATTTATGAAGGAATGTAAGACAAATAGGTAACTTTTATTCAAATATATTCTTTAACTAATTTAAAATCTGAATAATAATTTTAATATAAAAAAAAATTAAGTTAAATAATGTTAGGTTCATGTACTTTTTGCTTATAATCATTCAAGTAGTATATTTGTTGAAATATGAATCTACCTTAGATTTTAAGCATATTAAAAAAAATGTGCTTAAATTTTTCTCAAAATATAAAATACTGGTTTTGCTTGGTTCTACAACTAGTAGATAATTCCACGGTAGTATTTTACTTATTTAAGAAGTGTACAAACATTCTTTTATTTTGATACAACTGCAAACACTTTGATGTGCTCTTTTAAATCCTTTAAAATGACAGTTGCAGATAAAATTAAAAGCTTCTAGTTTAAAAAAAGCTAACAATTATTTTAAAGTTTTGTTTTTATATGAACTAATCAGTTTTATAATTTTGATCAATGTTTTTGTTTTATATTTTTTATAAAGGTTTTTGTTTTATATGTTTGTATTGCTCTATTAGAGAGTACGATATTATTTGATATTAACAGTTTGGTGTGCCTTGATTAACAAGTGTTCCTGTGACACCAAATGTGCCTGCACCTGTAGAATAAATAGCTGCCATATGCCTGCACCTGTAGAATAAATAGCTGCCATATGCCTGCACCTGTAGAATAAATAGCTGCCTTATGCCTGCACCTGTAGAATAAATAGGTTCCGTATGCCTGCACCTGTAGAATAAATAGCTGCCGTATGCCTGGACCTGTAGAATAAGTAGCTGCCGTATGCCTGGACCTGTAGAATAAGTAGCTGCCGTATGCCTGCACCTGTAGCATAAATAACTGCCGTATGCCTGCGCCTGTAGAATAAATGGCTGCCGTGTGCCTGCACCTGTAGAATAAATGGCTGCCGTGTGCCTGCACCTTTAGAATAAATAGCTGCCGTGTGCCTGCACCTTTAGAATAAATAGCTGCCGTGTGCCTGCACCTTTAGAATAAATAGCTGCTGTGGTCTTGCGCCTATAGAATAAATAGCTGCCGTGTGCCTGCGCCTTTAGAATAAATAGCTGCCGTGTGCCTGCGCCTTTAGAATAAATAGCTGCTGTGTGCCTGCGCCTTTAGAATAAATAGCTGCCGTGTGCCTGCGCCTTTAGAATAAATAGCTGCCGTGTGCCTGCGCCTTTAGAATAAATAGCTGCCGTGTGCCTGCGCCTGTGGAATAAATAGTTGCCGTGTGCCGGCGCCTGTGGAATAAATGGCTGCCGTGTGCCTGCACCTTTAGAATAAATAGCTGCCGTATGCCGGCACCTGTAGAATAAATAGCTGCCGTGTGCCGGCACCTGTGGAATAAATGGCTGCCATGTGCCTGCACCTTTAGAATAAATAGCTGCCGTGTGCCTGCGCCTGTAGAATAAATGGCTGCCGTGTGCCTGCGCCTTTAGAATAAATGGCTGCCGTGTGCCTGCGCCTGTAGAATAAATGGCTAGCCGTGTGCCTGCGCCTGTAGAATAAATGGCTGCCGTGTACCTGCGCCTGTAGAATAAATGGCTGCCGTGTGCCTGCGCCTGTAGAATAAATGGATGCCGTGTGCCTGAACCTTTAGAATAAATGGATGCCGTGTGCCTGAACCTTTAGAATAAATGGCTGTCGTGTGCTAGCACCTGTAGAATAATTAGCTGCCATGTTATAATAAATCATTATATGAATATGATAGAATTGTAGAAAATAAACCATAGATAAAAATAAAAACTCACATATTTACAAACAGTGCCATGCAATATATTCCTCAACAGGTGGTAGTTTTTAAAACATGTTTCCACTCTTATTGAGACCTGTAGCAGAGAAAACACATTAGGCACCAATTAACCGAAACAAATAAAGGGCTTAGGGTCTCATAAAACATTGTTTGGAATCATACTTTTGGAATATTAATACTAGTTAATATCATAGGTGGACCAAATCACGGAAATTGTTGACATTGTTTAATGTCAAATTATTAAATTGACCGTCTGGGGTCTGGTTTGGTTTGTTCTCTTATAATGTTGGGGGAATCTCAAGGAAGAGGATAGTAAAGTTCGAAAACAAACTCGGATTCAAGATTTGAAAAAAAATTCTATTTGTTTAAACTCAAATTTGAAGGTTTTTTAAACCTAAAATGTTCAATATCCAAAAGCAATGGTTCCCAAACGTTTTACATATCGGCCCTCCATACAAGGGGAAATTATAAACCTACACACACATTTCATATTCATAAATAGTCACAAATATTTTAAAAAACATGTCCAATCAAATTTTTATATTATGTGAAAATACAAATAAAAAATGTATTTTTGAATGTGGGAATCCCGGGGGTTGTTGGCTGGGAAACTTGTCCTGGAAGGCTTGAGGGGCCCTCTCTAACATCCAATTTTAATCCAATGAAATGTGAAAATGTTTCTCGGTTGCCAGACGCACAACACCCAACGTAGTATAACTGTTTAATGTGGTTGGATTCACCACTAGCCTTTCCCAGGGTCAAGGGTGCTAGCCATTGACACTCCCAAGTTTCTTAGCAAGATCAGGGTTTGAACGCAGTCTAGTGAGATGAAGTAGAGATTTAATAAACAGTAAATTAGTGGATGTCACTTTATATTAATAAATCTTAGATGAACTGGCTCTGCTACATTCAGTAATCACTTTCAAGTTTTATATATTGATAAAACATGTTGAATGAGTTTACTGTGAATGTTGAACTGTATGTTGCGATCACTACATGGCACAAATATACTAACACTTTGTAAACATGCATAATCTCTGAGACATATAGCTAAAATTAACAAAAATATTCAAACTTTTATTCGGTAATGGGAATATTTTATCTGTTAGCTACGGCTTCGCTTTAAATAGGAAAAGTGGTCTTTGCACCCCTGCACCCTCCTGAAACAACCAGTGTTCCTTATACACCCTCCTGAAACGAGTGTTCCCCCTGTACCCTCCTGACACAACCATTGCTCCCCCTGCACCCTCCTGAAACAACCATTGCTCCCCCTGCACCCTCCTGAAACAACCAGTGTTACCCCTGCAATCTGTACTCTCCTGAAACAACCAGTTTTCCGCTGTACCCTCCTGAAACAACCAGTTTTCCGATGTACCCTCCTGAAACAACCAGTTTTCCCCCTGCGCCCTCCTGAAACAACCAGTGTTCCCCCTGCACCCTCCTGAAACAACCAGTTTTCCCCTGTACTCTCCTGGAACAACCAATGCTACCCCTGCAATCATCACCCTCCTGAAACAACCAGTGTTACCCCTGCAATCTGTACTCTCCTGAAACAACCAGTGTTCCCCCTGCACCCTCCTGAAACAGCCAGTGTTCCTCATACACCCTCCTGAAACGAGTGTTCCCCCTGTACCCTCCTGACACAACCATTGCTCCCCCTGCACCCTCCTGAAACAACCAGTGTTACCCCTGTACTCTCCTGAAACAACCAGTTTTCCCCTGTACTCTCCTGAAACAACCAGTTTTCCCCTGTACTCTCCTGGAACAACCAATGCTACCCCTGCAATCATCACCCTCCTGAAACAACCAGTGTTACCCCTGCAATCTGTACTCTCCTGAAACAACCAGTGTTCCCCCTGCACCCTCCTGAAACAGCCAGTGTTCCTCATACACCCTCCTGAAACGAGTGTTCCCCCTGTACCCTCCTGACACAACCATTGCTCCCCCTGCACCCTCCTGAAACAACCAGTGTTACCCCTGTACTCTCCTGAAACAACCAGTTTTCCCCTGTACTCTCCTGAAACAACCAGTTTTCCCCTGTACTCTCCGGGAACAACCAATGCTACCCCTGCAATCATCACCCTCCTGAAACAACCAGTGTTACCCCTGCAATCTGTACTCTCCTGGAACAACCAATGCTACCCCTGCAATCATCACCCTCCTGAAACAACCAGTGTTACCCCTGCAATCTGTACATCTCCTGAAACAACCAGTTTTCCGCTGTACCCTCCTGAAACAGCCAGTGTTACTCATGCACCCTCCTGAAACAACCAGTTTTCCCCTGTAAAAAGAAAATACTATTTAGAGGTGTGCCAAGCAAACATATTTTAGATTCTCTAAAAAAAATTGTAAATTTTCTAACAACTCTTAGTTTCATTTTTCAATAATTAAGTTTTATCTTTTGACTGGATTTTGATACATTAACACACTATGTCTTCTTCTGTATTTATTTTATTTTGTGTGTTTGGTTATAAATAAATGTTAACCCAATTTGTGTGTATTTTCATTGTGATAGCCTAATATGACAGACTAATTACTTGATTTTTAATTAGTACCAAACTCCTATAATTAGATTGTAATCAACAAACAATAATGAGCAACCTGTACCTATGCTAATATATTAGGAATGAGAAAGGTATCATTTAAAATATACCCACATTTGTATATATGGAAGGTGAGAAATATTTAGTAAAAAAACCCCCAATACACACTATTGTGATTTTAACCCCGATCTCCTTGGTATTGGCAAACCAGTCTTAACGTGAAACCAGCAAACCACTAAGTGAACACAATTAAGAGGTTGAGTATTGACAGTATTAATGTGGACCTCGGTACTCTTGAGGTAAAGTGCTCGCCTCAAGATCTGGGGCTCAAACCCAGCTGAGGTTGACCAATTTATCTTAGGTGGTAAAAATCCGTAGCACAACTTCCTTCGGAGGGGAAATATTTCAATTGTGCTTTGTAAAACAACCCTGGAGGGTATGTGAAAAGGGGGAGCTGAATTGTATCCATTCTGAATGGTACCCATTCAGACATTTCTTAAACAAGCACCACAAATAAAAAGTCTGATTATGTATCCATTATCATAATACCCACAAAATTATGAAATGTATCCATTCTGAATGGTAGCCATTCAGACAGTTTTCAAATAAACGACTTTAACAAAAATCATGATTTGTATCCAATGTAATTATTTGCATTATATCTACAAAATCCTGAATTGTAGCCATTCAGACATTTTCTTAAACACGCATTAAAAATAAAAAGTCTGATTTGTATCCATTTTCATAATGTCCACAAAATCCTGAAATGAAAAATGAAATGGTAGCCATTCAGACATTTTCTTAAACACTCATTACAAATAAAAAGTCTGAATTGTATCCACTAGAAATATTTGCATTATACCCAAAGAATCCTGAATTGTATCCATTTAATTGCGGCATCACTTGTATGATAGATGGCAGCAGAAGAAACTCGCCTTAACTCATTCCATATTTGCTAGAGAGCAGCACTTATCCTTAACTCATTTCGAGGTAACTAGAGAGCAGGATTTTTGTTAAAGTCGTTTATTTGAAAACTGTCTGAATGGCTACCATTCAGAATTGATACAATTCAGGATTTTGTGGGATATTATGATAATGGATACAAATCAGACTTTTTGTTTGTGGTGCTTGTTTAAGAAATGTCTGAATGGGTACCATTCAGAATGGATACAATTTAGTCGTCTCGAAAATGGCAGTTCTTGATGTAACTAGCGAACAGAAGAACATTTTATTTGTAAAATTTGATCCAGTGATAACATAAGAGATATGATAGTGAAATGATGGCACAAAGTACTAACCTGCGTCAAGACTGTTGGAACGGTGGCAGACAACAGAGATAAGTTTGGAGTGTGCATTGGTAAGTAGTAAATTTTATATATTTATTGATACACCTGTAAACCAGTTTCAATAGGCTATGCAGTCCGAAGGGGCTGGGGAAAGTAAAATGAGGCGACATCTGAAAACAGGAGAACATAATGTTCGGTAAAGTATGAGCTAAACCTCAGCGTATGGCTAAGATTCAGACTGGAACGTTGTCTACATCTTATTCTGCCATTTGCACTGCTAGCTGCTATTGGGATAGTAGGGCCTATATCGTCTCTATCCACTGTGCACGCAACATTATAAACAAGCTAATATTATGCTGCATGTTCAGGTTAAATTTTCATCTACGTCACCACAGGGAACTTCTCTTTCATGATACTCATACTGCACTCAAATCATACGCCGACTTATTTTGTGTGTGTCTCTAACATCATCAGGAGTGTGATGACCCAAATTCACATTAACCTAGAGCAGGCATGACCAACCTTTCTTCCTGGCGTGCCACTATTTGCGCTAAGAATCCTTGGCGTGCCACTCCACCCCAAAATCTCAAACCTAACTT
>CABFOV010002472.1:0-38858 GCA_902141375.1 Timema poppense
GCTGCTTGATTAAATTTCCTTGGTGCGCATGGCAATGAACACAATTTGCGCTCGGATAAGTTTCTTTAATCCTTTGCTGAACCCCCAAATGTTGCTCCACTCATCACAGCGGGGCCATCATATGTCTGGGCTATTAGTTTTCCTGGATTCTTATGTATTCCCAAAACACTCATCAGTTTTAATATTGCTGAACTTACCTTCGTCAGTTTGATCTGTGAGTGGGAAAAAGCTCCAAAACCTTTCAAAAATAGACCCTTAAATTTGGTAACGAAGTAGCCTAAAATATACATGTGTTTTGCATGCTATTTCAGTGGTTTCATCCACTTGATCTGCAAAGCAATCAATTTTTTTCAATTTCTTTTATATAAGAATGATTGATTATCAGGATAGCATCCAAAATTTTATTCCGTATTGTTTTTGAAGTGCCTTTGAAAACGCTTTAACTGTCCAGATGTTCTCGTACTACGTTATCCAAAGATGCAACAAAATCTTATAATCCTCTAAAAACACTCAGATTTAAACTTTCATCAGTTTCATCATGGCCTCTTAAACTCAACACACAAAAACATTCAAAATTTGATACAATAAATTATTTTATAAAGTATGAACCTGTTTCCCTCCACTAATTCACGCTGTTTTTAGGTGACTCTCTATAACTTTCATATAATTGATGTCTTATGTCTATCCGCCCCAGCATTGACAGATTCATTTCATTTTGCATATGTAATTTACTCACCGAATGCTTTTTTTATTTTCTCATTCAAGTGTTTGAAATCAACTACACCTGTAGTTGCCCACGTGTCTGCACAGCCTAAAATAGTACAACAAAAACAAAAAAAAACAATTTTTTTGCACATCCTGTAATCCAAGTAGTTTTCTCTTACAGTTTTGGGTTAAAACTACGATTGTAGTTTCTCTTCTTGCTATGATAAGTATGTGATAGGTTAAGTTGTGGTCTTGGAGGGCCAAGTTTCTTTGATTCAAGCTTTTTTGGTAGTCTTATGGCTTGCCTGCTATGTCCTTAATAGTGTTCATTGTTGGTTGGACTCTAGTTAATTTCCTCACAGTTAAATAAGTATTCTGGTTAAAACATTATCAACATTAAATGACAAAAGAAAATAATCATGTAAATGATAACTATTTTGGTTTCAATAGTTTTTAATTCTACTTTGAAAAAAAATGTTTTTGTCTCGTTTACATAATGTGTTGTTTGTTGCTATTGTGTAACAAGAATTTATGCTGTATAAACTTATGCTATCGGTGATTTTTTCTGGAATAAAATTTTAATATTTCCTTTAACATATTAAGGCTACAGGGAAAAGGGGGGGAAAGTCACATGACACATATTTTCCAGAACACTACTTTTACCTCAAACCCCATAAAACTATCAAGAAATACTATTTTTTTTAAATTAATTTAAATATAGAATAAATTGAAAGATGCCACACTGCTCTACCACTAAGCTATCTAAGTATAGTCCCGTGCTCAGAATTCATGCTTCACTGATATATTTTAAGGCAGATTCTGTGATGGACGTGTGAATATCATCAGCTTCTGAGATCTATCATTAATATCACAGCCACCTGCATCTTGGTTATGGTTGTATGCTACCAATTTAAATATAAAAGAGACATCTTTTAGCCATAATATAAAGTGCATTAGAAAGGTATCATGATTGTCTTACAGATGGGAGCAATAAAATTGAGTTAAAATTGGATTTCCTCTACCCTTCATACACAAGTTTGGCCACCGATATATTCTGTTTGAATATGCCTGACAACCCCCCTGAGACTATAGACTGCATACCTGCAGTTTAGGAACTCCTGCCCTATATACTTGTTGTTACTCAACATTTTAAATAAGTAACTAATAAATATTGTTTTTTTGTTTAAAGGGCATGGCACGTTTTTTTGAAAATGTGATGCAAGCAATCCTGCGTCATGTCAACTTTGATATCGTGAAGTGCATCTTGATTGCAAGCCCTGGGTTTGTAAGAGACCAGTTCTTTGAGTACATGTTTCAACAAGCTGTCAAGACTGACAATAAGATCCTACTAGAAAATAAGGGAAAGTTCATGCTCATCCACGCGTCGAGTGGCTTCAAACATTCACTCAGAGGTAATGAATAGGACATGGTTTGTTCTTGATATAGATAACTAGAAAATATGCGTCGAGTGGCTTCAAACATTCACTCAAAGGTGATGTATAGGACATAGTTTGTTCTTGATATAGCAACTAGAAAATATGCGTCGAGTGGCTTCAAACATTCACTCAAAGGTGATGAATAGGACATGGTTTGTTCTTGATATAGTAACTAGAAAATATGCGTCGAGTGGTTTCAATCATTCACTCAGAGGTTATGAATAGGACTTGGTTTGTTCTTGATATAGCAACTAGAAACTATGTGTCGGGTGGTTTCAAACATTCACTCAGAGGTGATGAATAGGACATGGTTTGTTCTTGATATAGTAACTAGAAACTATGTGTCGAGTGGTTTCAAACATTCACTCAGAGGTAGTAAATAGGACATGGTTTGTTCTTGATATAGCAACTAGAAAATATGTGTCGAGTGGTTTCAAACATTCACTCAGAGGACATGGTTTGTTCTTGATATAGTAACTAGAAACTATGTGTCGGGTGGTTTCAAACATTCACTCAGAGGTAGTAAATAGGACATGGTTTGTTCTTGATATAGCAACTAGAAACTATGTGTCTGGTGGTTTCAAACATTCACTCAGAGATAATAAGTAGGACATGATTTGTTCTTGATATAGCAACTAGAAAATATGTGTCGAGTGGCTTTAAACATTAACTCATAGGTGAAATTACTTTTATGCAGGAAATTTTGTAGTAATAAAATAGTGGCAGCTGATTGATTAAGTATCGGTACCTAAAAGAGAAGTGCTGTATAGGATATACTTGATACCTATAACTATTTAACATGGACATTGGATGCAAGAGATACAAGGTCAAAGCTATGAGAATGAAGTTTGTGAGGAGCATGTTGGTTGTCACAAGGATAAATAGGATTAAAAATGAAGACATTAGGACAAGAGTTGGGTTACATGAGATATTAAAGGAAGCAAGGATGAGATGGAATGGTCGTGATAGGAGAAGAATAAATGTTATCAAGGGAGGTATGAATGGTGGAAAGGTAGAAAGAGAGAGACGGAGGTATTTTACTAAATTGACCCAACCAAAGGCTGGAAACAGTTCATATTGATGATGATAACTGAAAATAATTATTATATACGGTATTCTAATTTTGTTTAAAAAAATATACCTGTAAACATTTTAGGAAAACAAATCACCAACAAGTTTGTTGTTGCAGAAGTTTTGACTGATCCCGCTGTAGTAGCCAAGATGGCAGACACGAAGGCTGCCAGCGAAGTAAAAGCCATGGAAGACGTTCTACACCATGCTACAGACAGAGCCCGACAAAGCTTTCTACGGACCAAAACATGTAGAGAAGGCAAGCGAGGCACAGGCTATTGAAACACTTCTCATCTCAGATAATCTTTTCAGGTAACATATATTGGATGGTGAAGTTGCAGAGTTAGCGTTTTCAATTCGAAGTGAACCCAAATTGAATTTAGGATCCGGCTTGATAGTGATAGTTCAGCTTTTATATGTTTCTATCCACCTTTCCTATACCTTCTTCCAAATATAATACAATATTATTATATGTGAAAAATTTGTTTTGAGAAACTTGTTTTTATTATTTTAAAAGCAATTGATTTTGAATAATTATGTTTGTACACACGATGCAGCAGCTTAAGCTAGATAGCTCAACACATCACATACTAAATTTGACTTTTGAGATTAACTTAGCATGGACCACTTCTCAGTAAGGCTGTAGAAAGAATGAAGAGAGGAACCTTCTTTTCGAGTATATAGTTTGAAAGAAATTGTTCTAGTATATTCTATCTTTCTGTCGGTTGGAGGTTGAATTTTTTTAGGCTTCCTATACCTTCATTGTATTATCTTAGATTGAAATGATTATCCATCCTTCTATACATTTTCATCATTTTTAAACTTGATTGAAATGGGATTTTGAAGATCTATATTTAAATCTATTAGCAATACACCTGTTTGGGCTATACGACTATGTACTAATTACGTTAATGGGTTATGAATGAGGAAGGTTGAACTTAGAGGAAGTGTACCCACATTTGTATGGAGAAAACGCCCTCGGTACACCAGACCCGTATTGAACCACGAGGCCTATGAATCGGGTTATAGTGAATTAACTGGTTATTCTAAACTGATGAGAGTATTTGTAACAGACTTTTGTGTGACATTCATTTTGTTAGCGGTGGTTACTAAAGGGCATAAAAAGTTATGCCGAATCAGCAAATTTTGACGTTTCTACCAAAATGTCCTTATTCAGGTAGTTGACAACCTTCAGCAATTAATTTCAAACAGGCAGTTTTGCAGGGGTGGTTTAAAAGATTATGTTTTTATGAGTTCACTATGCGATAAAGAAACCCACATTTAAGATATAGTACAAATTTCCCACATCCCTCGCATTACTGCTGGTTTATCTAATAGCAGCTCTTGTGGATATTAGTTTTCCTATTTTACCATTCCAATTCAATAATTAGATCAAAAATGGGAGTTGTTAGTAGAAACTAGTCGCACCAACTCTTCAGCATGATATATTATCAGCTCATCCTCAAGAAATAACTTAATATTTTGACCAATAAAAAGACAAAAAATATTTTTATCTTTTTTTATATAAATTTCTTTGTAGAATCTTAATGGATAATATAAATTAGGAATGGGATCCTCGAAGCCTTAAGAACATTTGAAATTTGAGAAAATCTCAGATTCAAGACACAAATCCTTTAAAAAAAATTCAATTTTTCAATTGAAATTTGTTTTAGAGCTCTTGTACTGCTTATTTGTGGTTTACAAGCCACTATAAGTATATATTTTCCAAGATTCAGATTCATATTCATAAAATAGTGGATTCAACCCATCTATAATATAATACTCCAATTTTTTAATCAAAGGAACATTTATTTGCTTAGGATTCAGGATGTAAAGCTACGGAAGCGATACGTTACCCTCGTCGACAGTGTGAGAGAGTTTGGAGGAGACGTCAAAATATTTTCAAGCATGCACGTTTCTGGAGAACGTAAGTTGTCATAGTAAATAATAATTGTTTTTAAATACAAATGATAAAGTTTAGACTATTTTGTCTATTTTTTATAGAATATTTGAAAATATCTAGTGTGATTACATTTCAGCTTGGATTAGATTTTCAATGGGGTACAGCTAAGGATGTATGCAAGAACACCATTAAGTGTGAGTAGATGCTTAGTGGTGCAATAGTATAGTCTCGAGCATACTCACTGTTCACCTTCTAACCTATGACACAAGCCAACCAATGCCACTAAGGTTCCACTTCATGGAATTCTTGCATACAGCTCTGTCACACATTTATTTTTTTTATTAATTAAAAACAATACAATTTATATTAAATATTTTTAATTAGCAATCTAATATCCTAAAAATATTAGAGATTTAAAAAAATATTCATTTCTATTTTCAAATACAAATTTGTTGTCACTTAGGGAAAATAAAATGAAAAGTAGTCCTATTTTGAAAATTATTAATTAGTTATTTCAGGAAAAAAATTAGAGCTTTTTAAATAGAACAAATGAACTCGATATAGCGTATCACAAATTTCCATATCACTTGAATTTATATCAAAGGATGTTCAGAAACATTGTTAAGTGAGTCATATATAGAGGTTTGATTCTGGTCAGATGCATTGAAGGTTTTTTCCTAAACTCTTTTCCACTCTCCCACCACACAAATGTGGGTGCATTTCCTTTAGATTAACCTTTCATAATCCCTAACAGATTAGTACATATCCATGTAACCCGAATAGATAGTAGGACACGGTGCTAAAAATAATAATTGAATAATGAAGTGAATTTGAACAATCCCGATTTCTAAGTTTTATTTTGTTGACTGCTGTGATTCAAATCAAATATCTTTTTAACTGTTTGTCACAGCAATGGGTAATTACAGTCCCAATTTCCATAGAAAGGGCCTTATCTGAGAGCGAGAAAGATTTTTAGGTCTAATCCCTGATGAGCAAACTTTTTTGCAAAAATTTGTAAGTACTTTTTCGTTTATTGAAATTCAGTACAGAAGGTGACCTGTCAAACCAACCTTTTGGTAATAAACTTTCAATCAATAAAATAGTAAAGTACCTGCTTTAGTAACCAAATGGTCTAAGGTGTCCCCATCGCGAGACTGGAATGTTGATGACAGAGACACTAGTTTTTATACAGGGTGGATGTATTGAGGGTGATTTTTCTATTTCTCCACGCAAATATGGGTACACTTCCTGTGAATTAACACTTCTTCATCCCTACCTTAATATCATAATTAGTACATATGCATATAGCTAACTTGAACAGGTATTAAGACACAATGCTTGGAGAAACAAAGTATCAGTTTTTTAGGTAATACTATATGTACTAATTACACTAGTGATTTAAGATGAGAGAGGCTGAATTTAGAGAAAGTGTACCAACATTTATGTGAAAAGAGTGGAAAACCACTTTTGAAAAAACTCTGTACACCTGACCAAGATTTGAACCTCGGTTTCCCTGTTATCAGCAGTATAGTTTATATCGAGAGGGATACAGACCATGTGGTCACCAAAACAGTTATCTTTGTTGACCGCAAAAAAAGTGTTTATTATATTTTCTAAAGGTTTCTTACTACCAAAATCCCAATGTAACTTTGAAAATGTGTGTAAATTTTCAGAACTTGACCAGCTAACTGGTGTAGCTGCCATATTGCGTTTTCCAATGCCAGAATTAGAAGAGGATGATGAAGAAAGTGATGAAGAAAATGGAAAGTGATTATGTTCCAGTCTTACTGTGATGGTCTCGCGTTATGTCACTACCTATTTATTTGGTGCCGCCTAGTATAAAATACTTTAGTATCATGTAAGCATATTTTGTTAATGTTTCAAGGTTGTGGTGAAAGTACCATTTTGTATAATCTTTATGTACAGGTATTTATTTCACAAGATCTTTTTCTTTCTTTGTTAAATCTGTGTTGGAAAATTCAATCTAATTTGGACACTGTTGTCACTGATTCTTTTGGTATTTATTTTGCAGATTTATTTGTCTCTTTGATAAAATAAATTATTGCCCAATGGCTTGGAAATCTATAAGTAATGTATTAAATATATTTTGTTACTGTAGAAAATTGTATTATCAGGTTTTTTAATTTATCATCATGTAATCTGAGTATAATTAATGTATTCGTGCACTCATCTAATAAATGATATTGAAGAAAGTTAGTATTTTATTAAACCCAATCACTGGAGTCTTGAGAAGCTTTGATAATATTGGTATAAATTTTTATATTATTCAATTCAATAACTCTAATCAAACCAAATTTAAAAAAGCAGTTGAAAAGGTTTAAGGCTGATTCAAATCCAATATCATCAGTTTCCAGCCTATGGTCAGGTCACTTTAGTAAATTGCCTCCATCGTCCTCTAGCCTGCCACTATACTTTCTGTTATGGAGGTACACGAGATGGTATGGTCATGTAATGAGGATGGAAAAAAAGGATGCCGAAGAAAATTATGGAAATGAAATATATAGGAAAAAGACCACAAGGTAGGCCAAGAGAGAGATGAGATTAATGGTCATATAAAAAAATCTGAAGTAGTTGAATTGTAAGTTGTGATAACTTTATTTATGCCCAAAAGCTTAGCTACCAGAGTCAAATGTATATTTTCTAAGGAATACCTTAGCAAGTAATGTCAACTCTTAATGGCTTTCACAGCCCAAGGATACCCTAAACAAAATGTCAAACATTCAAATAAACAGAGCCCTTTCCAATCAAGAAACAACCTTCCAATCACATACTTCTCACCACCCAGTATTATGAACTACGAGGCAATCTCAGATTTATCCTAAACACAATCTACAATATTCTAAACTCATCGACTTTCACTCAAAATCTTGTCAGCAGTCAGCAGGATCACATTCAAATGCCTTCCTAGTCTCTGCAACATTCTGGTTCAACACAAATTGCCCGACCCAGGCACAAATAACAACAACATTAGGCCAAAGGTTGCAAACAAACAGAGATACAGTACCTGCAAAATTCACACCAACCTTCTAACTCATTTAACAGCAGACTCACACAAATGGAATAATCTATGAAAGTCCACTATGACTGCTCCGCATAAAATCTCATATACCAGTGCCAATGCGACTACTGCATTGCTGAATGCACCGGCTTCACCACAGGAACACTCAATTAATGAATGATCATCGTTTCGACATCAACCACAACAACCCTGACAAACCAGTTGCACGTCATGCCCAAACATTTCAGATTAGATCAGATTTGACTCATATTATAATACTAGAGTTATATGAGCCCTCCCCAATAGTTGCAATGCTTTCTAGCTTTGTGGATGGAAGCTTGCTTAACAATATATAACCAAACCTAGGTACCCCCGATCTCAACCTTAGATAACCTTCTCTTCCTTTCTTCCAAGCAGGCCTACTCAAACCAGTAAGAAATTTATATACAAACAATAATAGATAATATACTTAAATAATAATTTAGTCAAATTTAATATAAATATGACATTTCATCCATCTACCAAGGATAAAGAACCAAGTGTGAATAGGCAACTACAGAATTCAAGCATAAACCTTTTTTTGAATCAAGAAACAGGCAACAGAATATAAGTGACCATAATCAACCTCTAGCCATGCTGCCACAGTCCAATATGTGTTTTACTCTCTTATGGTGAAAAAGGCGACTGATACATCCCGAAAATTACATAATTATGTATTTTATTGTGTTTTATTTGTGAACTTTGATGACTTACAATTGTGGATGTGTGTGATTGTGTGTATGTGTACCTTTCCCTTCTATCCTCCTTTCAACGTTTAATAAAGCTGTTTGGTGCCATTTTACCAAAATTTAAAAATCGGAATTGATAAAAAACACATATAACATGTCTTATTTAAATATTGTAGCTTTATTGGAACCTCTAGTGATTATATTTATTAACAAAATGTTAATCAAGCCCAAATTATTGTTATAGTAAAACAAGTTTTAGGTACTTCAAAGTTCCTGAGCATCTACACTAGCAAGAGCAGCTTTTATTGCTTCCTTCTTCTGAGCCTTTCGCTTGAGCATTTCTTCTTCCTCGTAACGCTTGCGCTTCTTGCCCAGCAGCCATGCCTCCTTGTTACGCTTCATGCGGCCTGCCATCATGCTCTTGTAGAGTCTGCGGTGCTTCTTTGGGATCATCTTCTCCCGCAGGCGATACTCTTGTTTCTCTAATCTAGTCTTCTCACGGGGGTCTTCTTGCACCAACGTGCCTACAGTCACTGCCATGTGCTTCTTCTGCAAATTAAAACAAACATTTAGCTGGTCCTATAATGGTTGAAATTATCAAAGTATTGACATAACATCAAGATATCTATGCTGCAACATTTACTGTAGAACTTACAAATGGATTCTTATCAATGTTTATGGAATATATATATATATATATATACATATATAAGGCTGTGTGGGATTCCTGTGGGAAAAAATATTTCCTGCTCTTGACCCGAATGTCGCATATATGCTATAATCTCAAAAAGTTCAAAAATTATTCTTCCATTACTAAATATCTACAATATTAGATAAATAAACACATTTTTATATTTGGTCATAGGGGTGTGCGAAGTCCACTTTTTTTGGTTTGAAGCGAAGTTTAATCAAATGTAGGAAATATTCTCGAAGCCGAATCGAAGTTCGAATATTTTTCTATTTAATTTTGAGTAGAAATATTATTGAGTTTACATCAAACTAAATATTACTTTTTTTTTAACACTAATATGTAGCTTATTGCCAACATGTTATATTCACTTAACCTTTGTATTAAAAGGGCTTTTTCATGTGCACAGCCTGAGTGAGTAGTAAAAATACATTCATATGCTTCAATATTATTGGATTTTCCTTACCTTTCACACACAAGATGCGAATTAACAAAACACAAGAGTTAACGGACGTACAAGAACAACTTTATTGAAAAATAAGATTTTAAGTTAATTCGGCGGGTTAGTTTATAGGTTTGAGAAGTGTAGTGTTACAAAATTTTAGTTTTGTTGTTTTACAAATCAACAAGGAAACTTTTGATTTTATAAACCCATTTAAATTTCGCCGAGTGAATTACTAAAAAAATATGGTTCCGATTTTGAAAGCACCTATAGCCAATCTTGAAAATAATATGACCATGATAATAATAATTGTACTCATTAATTAATTCTTCATCTAATATGTATAAAATAACTAATTTAAAAAGTACTAATTCTTCGTGTACATTTAAAAAATAAAATAATTTAGGGAATGTCATGTCTCTCACACATGTGCTCAACTATCAACTCTGCCGCTAGCCAACGCATTAAAAGGAATTTGAATTAAACAAATTGATTCATTTAGTAAACAAATGAAATAGCTACATGTGTGAATTTTAAATTTTTTAAAATATATTTTCAATATTCAAGAAATACTTCAAAGGTTTAACCAAACACACTGAAGAAATAAAATATTTTAATCTATAGTTTCAAGAGGAATAAATTCATCTTCGGTTGGTACCAACCGATGCTTGTGATCAAGGCGTTTAGAGGTTTAATGTTATGGCTGTCTTGAAATGCAAAATGGTAAGGAAATTTTCCAAGTTCCACCAAGAAAATAAGGAAAACTTGTTCTAAAACTCAAAACATTAAAAGTATATTTTATTTCTTGAGGTAATTTCAGTTCACTTTTATTTGATGTAAAATATAAGTGTAATACAATCACTAGATTTCAAATAGCAGATGAAGCTTCAAATATCTGTTAAGCCAAACATGGGTTTGAATCGAATATGAAGTACACCGTAATTTGATTCGGCTTTGAGTTTTATGAAGCTTCGCAAATCCCTATTTGCTTATATCGTTTGGTATGCAATAGGTATTTTTTTAGTTATTTTGGTTTATCGATTTATTTTATATGTAACTTAGGTATTCATTTAACAAATTAAATATTCTATAGATGTGTTAAGATAATATCAGAAAATTTAAAAATAATTCACTATATATTTTTAATTCTTCTTCGTGTCCCAAAGTAAGGGATTCTAAAATTCTCAATATTGTCTCAATAGTTGAGTCTTATTCCTGTTTTAGTTTCAAATGGAAAAGCTTGCACAACCCTATAAAAATATATTTTACGTTCTAAATACATCTTAATATATCTTGATGGAAAAAGTAGATAAAAACCAAATAGATTCACAAGCCTGTGTGAATCGAAGATTTTAAATTTCTGAATCAAATATTTTATAATGAAAATGTTTCAAATTATATTGAGCCGAGTTATTTATTAAAAATAAAAAAATTAAGTCCAAAAAAATAAAGGTCATTACCTTGTTTCACTTTACATCCAATGACTGTTTCCAACTATGTTCTGGGTCAGTTTTTTTATTCAAGCCATATAATTCCATCTACTGGCTGGGTAGGACTGTCGTAGCTTCATATGCCTTATAATCTAACTTAAGACTAGGATAGGCTCAACATCAGTCCCCAGATGTTATTTTATCACTATGAAAGAGTAAACCCACATTTCACGATAGATTAATTTTTCGGCCATACCGAGAATTGAACCCAAGACCCTTAGCTCAATAGACAGACACACTACTGTCTGAGCTAAGGTGTTGAATATCACCACCTTGATTAAATAATTAATATATTATTAATATTACACAATTCTCTAGTTTCTGTGCTCAAGACCAATTTTGAATTAAACACCATTGAATCTAAACTTAATCTTCTGGAAATATAGTGATAAGATCCACACATTTAAACTATATTTAATCTTCATATTTATCTTTAATTATACCTTTTTATAAATGTTTACCACCCAATTTTCTAGAACATCTAATGTCCCAAATTATTTTCCCCAAAGGTCGGGATCCCGCAAGGGCTTAATTTTATGATCATAAAACATATTTCTGAATAAATATTTATTTTTACCACCACAACTTAAATTTAAAAATCATCCGAAATCGGGTCTGCTTTCTTTAGTTCAGATAACCGAGGTTCCACAGTAATTCCATTTATCTTCGCTACGAACAGAAATAGTTGACTTCGCAAACCCTTACACTATGTGTACCAACAATTTAGTTTTGTTTTATTATCTGTTTTGAATATTTAACAATCTACAATTTTTCAGGAAAGTATAAACGTCTTGTCCCACCCTTCCTATGTTCATTAAGTTCAATCATTCATAGCTTTAGATCTTGAGTTAAACATTTATTAAGGAAATACATTATAAAATAAATTAAACTTTAAAAGAATGAACAGTCTACATACTTTTTCCTCTCTTGCCTTTTCCTTTGATGAAATTTCAAGTTCCAAGTCTTCTTTAACCTCAGTCTCTTCGTCATCAGATTCAGAAGTGATGTACTCTTTATCCTTTTCATCCAACATAGTATCTTCTGTTTTATCTAGCGTTTCTTCTTCGCCTAAATCCACATTGGAAAGAACATCGTCATCACCATCCCCAGTGACTGCAAACAAATATATCAAAATTATATCGGTAGGAAGACAGCAAAATGATCTTAAGTTGTCAATATAGATAGTTAGAAATTCTATATAAATAATAATATTAACATTAAGACACTCTTTTGATGATTTCTGTTTTATTAACATTTGACATTTTCAAGAGTATATTTCAATGTGTAAAGAATAAGGAATGTTGAATTTAGAGGAAATCCACCCATATTTGTGGAGGGAGTGTGGAAAACCATTTAAGAAAACCCATCCTCAGTTCATTTAACCGGGTTTTAACCCAAGATAATTTCTGTTATTTGCTCCTCCCATCTTGTTCTTGGTCTCCCTTGCAGTATTTTCCCTACATACTTCATCTCGCATGTTAGAATGTTAGCTGTCACAAGGAGAAACAAGATTAAGAATTAAGTTACCTTGGAAAGAGTGGGGGTACAGAGAGTACATGAGATAGTAGAGAAAGCAAGACTGAGATGGTATGAGCATATAATGAGGATGGAAAAGGGGAAGATACTAAAGAGTCATTGAGCTTAAAGAACGAGCTCAAAATTCGAGTACCCAAAGAGTCCTGGTTACCACCAAAAGTCACTCAGGTGTAGGCCACAATAGGCTTAGTAAGCCAGTGGCCGAAGCAAACAAAAACATTAGAATATAAATAAATTGGCAACTTACAGGGTTTCTCTAACTGAAGTGAGGGATCTCTCAATAGTTTTTCTTCAGGTGGAATGTATTGATCCCTGCTTTCATCAATGAATGGAGACAAGTGGGGTGGCAATATTGCACCAATCATGTACGTTTCTACAGGCAACCGTTGCCGAGCATTCACGCTGTCAAACACCCATTGGGGCTGGATGTAGTACCTGCAACATCACATATCGATAAATCAACCTTTGCAACAGCAATGAGTTATTAAACCATAGTTTCTTCCAAACTCAAGCCAATTACACAATACACTGGTATTAATTTGGGGTGTAAAGAGTTTCAAAACTCCCACTTAACTCCAGAAAAAGATTATTGTCGGCTAAAATATGTATTTATGATTTTTTTTAATTGCTATAAAACTATTTTTATGACAACATTTATTTTTATTCTGAAACTAATTCTTTTTTTAACAGATGTATTTATCATAATGCTGGGTTTTAAGGTATGTATTTAAACCAGTGTCACTACCTCTCAGTGCCGTGGGTCTAACATGTTGAGATGGGCTTGTGGGATGGAGAGGTAGTGGCAAATAATTGTGGGTTAATTTAACCCGGTTTAGTGAAATAGATTAACTAAGCCAATAGTGTATAATGTAATATATAATTTAGAACTAATTGATAAAGAGTTTAGAAAAAGGTTATTGTTTTTTCAATGTCCCTTCGCATCAGTCCATTTCCTGACTTAACTTCGGCGCTATAGCCCTAGCTGGTATCAAACACCAGACCTTTTGGTGCTGTGTTGTTATTAATGAACTCTGACTTCTAGGATGGGTTGGGACGTCCTCCTTTGTACCTAACAGTGACTTCAAACTGCAGGATATTCTTCCCATAAGTGGGTTAGACTTGGTAGTGGAGTATGTAGAGCATTTTGGACTAGCCCCTCACCAGCAAATGGTGTTCACCTGATCAGACCACCTCTCCTTTCTATTAAGGTTCAATGCGTACAATCCGAACAGGTAGTAAGATGCGGTGCTAATAATAACAACAACAACAACAATAATAATAATCTTAAGGTTCAAAATTCATTATTACATACCAAAAAGGAGGAGTGTTTCTCCCAAGATACTAGTTTTGAAACTGCTCTATGTTATGCTACTTGGTAAAACAACTGATATTGTTTAAAAACACTATATATTTTGAAATCATACTCGATTGCTGAGTCAAGAGAGTTGAAAGTGTGAGTATACTAGACTTATGTAATACGTGCATGCTCTAGATCCCAAAGTGGGGTATGTCCTCGGACGTTTGGGGATACGCAAGAATATTTGACTAATGGCAGAAAGAGCTACATATGCCAGCAACTTAAGATAAAAGATTAGTCAAACGTTATGAAATTAATTCAACGATATTGGGAAACCTTGAGAAAATTATTTCAATTTCAAACATAAAATAGTTTTTATAGCTATTAATAAATGGATTAAATGTGTTTGTTTTTATTGTAAATTTTGCTTTTTTAATGTAAACATATATGTACTCTTTATTCAGCTTATTATCACATTGTTTTTTAATCCCATTACTAGCCCATTTATTTTCAGTTGCAACAAATAAATCAGAACTAACTACTAATGTAGTAATTAAACATTTTGCTAAAAATTAAGGGCACAATTTATGAAAATGGGATGCCAAGGGGTACACAAGCGAAAAAAGGTCAGGAACTACTGCTCTAGATTTACTAAGGTTGTTTTCAACAAATGGATTAATTTGTGTCGATTACTTACCTATGTGGAATACAGGTAGATAGGCTAGGCCTGTCAATGATATGATGTGTGATACTTTTATCGTCTTCTTCGTACGTCGCTCCAACAAAGATGAGCCTATCCCAGGAGACCTCACCTCCAAAACACCGAATGATGAACACGAGGGGTTCTCGAGGCACCTCACGGTTCAGATAGAACTTGAGACCTTGAAAAAGTGTCTTCAACGCACGCACTCGTTCTAGTTCTAACTTGATTTTTTCCAGCTTCTCCGGGTCATCCGTACTCTTAAGATAAAAAACAGAAGCTATTGAGCTTTTTTTAACAGACACTTAAATTAGACGTTCAGCCAAAGAGCCTGATTTCTATTCTTTGCATGGTGGAAAAATTAATCATTAGTAACTTCACCTCTCACAGTCATGAAATAAGAGCTCGGGGAGTGGGCATTGTGTGTGTTTTAAAATTAAGTTAGTGCACAAACTGTTGTTGATATAAGAGCTGTGGACTTAGTAGACCAAGTCTTCGACTCCTCTATTTTTCTAATATCCAACTCTAACTCCTTTATAAATCGCTAAAGTATATTAATTAGAAATAACAAATTTACTACAGTAAAATATTTGAATACAGATGACTTCATAAGAAGCGTCTTTGGCATTGTGAATTTATATTTGAATACATTTGTCAATCTAAATTGCAAATATTGGTCCTAAAGATTTAAAAAATTGTAGAATTAAAATGATATATTTATTATATTATACTGTTATAATATTCTAAGTTTTTTTTTAAACCGGAGTCAGTATATTTTTACCAACTCCAACTTTATCCAAAATTGCTTCCAAATCAAACTCCACAACCCTGGCGTGTGGTGATATAACCAATGAGTTAAGGAAGTCTATAGTAAATATACCAAATTAAAAATAAACAGTGGTACATGTGTATGACAATATTAATTGCTAAAACACCGGTCTATTGTATTGTAGGCTACATTTAAAATTTAATTTTCTTGATGGGCATTCTGATGATGAAGATATTTAAAAGTCTGAGTACAGTCCAATTTTAATCTAAGAACCTTATATGAGAGCTAGAAATGTTACTAAATCTTCTTTCACGTATTCATACATTAAGTCATTTTATCTGCAGCCGTCAGTTCTAATTGATAATATTAATTGCTATCAAATAGCACTAATAATATAATAAAATTGTTTCATGTTGACAGCAAAATATGTTATTTTCTAAAAGGTTCTTTACATGAAAATTGGACTGCAACTGGCTTTCAGTGACTAAAACAATAACTTGCATCAGGAAACTCGTCCACTGCATTGTCTTCTTCTTCTTGATCTTCTTCCTTGGTCCGAATCAAGGAAACGTTCAAGGCTGCAATGCGTTCGGCTACATACACTTCTTCATCCGCAAGATCCTTCTCAATATCATCTATAAATAGATTGCAAATAATTACCGCACAATGAATCTATTACACATTTTGATTGCATGAAAAAGAGTCAAATATTGTTATTATCTTGTCAAACATTAGTTTTATCATCCTTTCAAAACAATAAGCTCAACTGTCACAAACAACAACCTATAAATAATAAAAGCAACAACTCAGATTTACCAATATGTACAAAGATTTAGTATGATTCAGTAAGAAAAGACTGCATCTGAGAGTTATTGGAAAAGGTGGATTAGGGATTTCATAATAAAATATATATGAAAATAATCGAACAAAGTTCGAGTTATATTTATTAAAATATGCAGATACACAAGCTTTGTTTCCCACCATAATATGTTTCATTATGTAAATCCTTTGTAGCTCTGCATACATCCAAGAAGTCAATTTCTGTCCAGGTGCGCTGAACCATTTCAGGCATGAAAATTGTTAATGCAGCGATCCTCTCTTTAAGATGGTTCAAATCAGAAACTTTTATTAATGATGCTTTTTATGTATCCCCATATGGCAAGTGTAATTGCTTCTGATCAGGACTTCTTAGAGGCCACCTCTACCAATCCATTAGTTTGTAAACCTTACATTTAGGACACGTAAAGATTATAATGAGATGGTGCACCATCTCACTGAAAAATTACAGATATTGAATTTTCTCTTTGAATGTCCTCAATTAGCAGAAAAACACAAATTTATAAGCTTGTCTAAATAAATGGTGGCTTCTTTTTAGTTCTGCGTCTTACTACCCGTTCGGGTTATATGCTTATGTATTAATTAGGCTAGTGGGTTTAGGGAGTATAAAGGGTTTATTTATAGGAAGTGTACCCACAAGTTTTTGGAGGGAGAGTGGAAAACCATTTTGGAAAAAAAACTCAGTACACCCGAACGAGATTCAAACCTTGATCTTATCATAGACAGTCTAGTATACTGCAAAAGTAGTGTGTTAGACTATGCGGTCACCAAAGAGGATTTGCCTGTAATTGTTCTTTTCACAAAAATTAAAGGGGCTACTGTGCTATTGTTAGTTAAACCACACCGACCATTTACTTTGGGACTTTAATGAACATACTCTTAAAATTTCTTCAGGTTTTGTGATCCACAAATTCTACTATTCTGACAATTAACACAACCATTTACATGAACAGTAGCTTTGTCACGGGCTTTAAGTATTTTTAAAGGGATGTGTGAACCTTTGAAATATTTCAAAAATTCAAGAAAAAAAATAATCTCAAACTCATCTTGAATGTTAAAAAATGAATCTTGAAAATTCTAGAAATAAAAAAGAAGCAAATAATGACCCTAAGAAATTAAAAAACCAAACCGGGAATTTATTATTTCTAATAATACCATAAAAACCAAAAAAATAAGCTGCATTCCCCCCTAGACCCACAAAAACAGCCTTCATTAAGAAATGTTTTGGTTATAAATA
The DNA here is from genome assembly GCA_902141375.1 of Timema poppense. Classification (NCBI taxonomy): domain Eukaryota; kingdom Metazoa; phylum Arthropoda; class Insecta; order Phasmatodea; family Timematidae; genus Timema; species Timema poppense. The sequence continues at coordinate 17,859 of CABFOV010002472.1, forward strand.
TTGTTTTTCAGTATCAAACTTTGACAATATAAGGTGTTACACTACAAAATTAAATTATAAATGGTTTTTATTGTAACTACCTATCACTATTTTATTAAATGCATTTAAAATGTGTATGAGTTATATCTCAAGTGTTTGAATGAACTACTATATATATAAGACAATCTAAAGCAAGTACCAGCTCAAAGGTCGAAAAGGAGCTCCATAAACTATATATTTACTTGAATAAACATAATTTAATCCTTTTACTTTTAAAGGATGTTTTATCATCTTGTTCTTGTGTCTAGATATATTTTTATATTCTTGTCTCAAATTGAAAAAATGGTTCTCGCACATTCCTAATTTTTTATCATTATCAATTTCCTTTAGCACAAATATAGCGAGTTCAATACATGTAGGACAATATTCACATTTAATTTCATGTTTAAGTTACTTCCATACAATCATAAAAGATTATAGAGTAAATTTTTAATAGTAGTATTTGGAATTACTGGATCCAAACTATGACGATCAAATGACTTTTTTTGGGCTTCACACACAATATCACCTTAAGCGCTCCGGTTTCTTAAGATATTGGTAGTTGGCCTGGGGATTTCTTTAATCTACAATGCCTATTTCTTTATAGTGATCAAACTAACGAATCATAATTTTGTATGTTGGCGCTTCTTGTCTAAATACATATGTCAAAAATGTTGCATTGTTACAAATGATTTGAACTCAGCATACAACAACACACACTGTGCTTTTTGTTGCATATTTGAGATTTTAATGATGGTGTGGTGGTTGAGCATGTATTAGTGTGGAGCGTGGCTGTGCATCCAATGGCAGTGTTGTCACTATACAGAAGAAAATTTTAAGTGTTGCCAAACTGTTTACAGTAAAAGTCTCATTAACCAGTCAAATATTTCTTAAGATATTTAATTATGAAATCTTGAATACCTTTTCTGATGACCCTGTTTGGTAAAATGGTATCATTGTCAAATGAAAAATATGTGTTTGTATTTTCTAAACATTTCGCCTACTAGAATCTTATATAGGTGTGTGCAAAGCTTTGAAACTTCAACCTGGCTTCGAAAGAAATATCAGCTTCAACTTCATATAGAGAAAAATTCTGGCTTTCAATTATGAAACTTGGCCAAAAAGTAATAATTACAGGTACAGTTCAAATAATTTATCATCAATTATTGACATTCTTGAGGTTTTATATAAATTTCAAATCACTACCCATATGAAAAAAAATCTTATATAGTTGAATTGTAAGTTGTGATAATCGGTTCAGAAAATGCACATTAAAAATCTCAAATAAACTAAGAAAAAACTTAATATTATATACAATTGTGCAATAAAACATCCATTTAATTTTAATGCATTAAGTTATATAAATAACCACAATATAATATGTTTAAAAAAATAAAACAACTACGGACAAACATCAAATCAGCTTTGCGAATATTTAATACATTTGATCTGAGTTCACTTTGAATTGAAAAATTGGACTTTGCACATCCCTAATAGAATCAATATTAAGGTACATAATGTAAGAGATTAATGACTTAAGTAATATTATTAGGTATACATACCTGAATAATTAGGAAACTTGGGTGGATAATAAAGATTTAATGAATGGTAGAGTCGGAAGTTTACAAATCCCAACACTACTGTGTAGAACTCGACGAATGTAGACATGACCTTAAAGTCTACATCAGCCCTGGCTTGTGGCTGAAATATAAGAAGCAAATTTTTAATTAAAAGAATAGGTAAAAAACAAAGTTATAAAAAAATTTCAAATAAACATTTTTAGTTTACCAAAGATGTTATATTTCATCTGAGTATTTATTTTATTTATTGTATATGATCATTAAATTTCTTAAAATACTTTGAGAAATTAAAACATGAAGGGCCTTTTAATTTTCTTAATTTTGAATTGTAATTTGTTTTAAGGTTTAAGCTCACTTCTACACTCTGTATCCTTAAGTCTGAAGTCCTTAGAAATTATATTCACACATACACCATCCGTATCCTTAATATCAGGACCATGCCAAACAATGAGATAGTCAGACTTCTTTCGATAAAACTCTTCAAAAGAAAATTGTATACAGCAAGGAGCAACCGCTAAGCAGTCAGCTGATCAATAAAATAATCCAAAACTACCTTTTGAGAAAACGTTCAAGATATACTTGAAGTACGGCCCATGGTAAGGATACAGATCAGGACTCTGTAGACAAGTCAATCTGATATCGTGGCATTGTTTTCTTAAGAACCACAGACTATGGCCATACAGACAAGGAGTCTGTAAATAAGGCCTTATTAGTAGTTATATTCTAGGCCAGACTTAACAAACAGCCCATTAATTTAACACTTAAACTTAATGTGTGCATATTACTGTGAATGTAAGAACCAAAAATTCTAGCATTTAGATAAGAGCTGCATTTTATATCTTTATATTTCCTCTTCTGTTAATTTGTTTTTTTCAACATTTGGATTCAAATTAGAGATTGTAGGTAAAATGAAAATTCAAATTCATGAAATAGGGAATCCAAATCTAACTTTAACCTACTTCAAAAGAGAAGTGATGAGGTACAATCCAGGTCACTGTCTGCCCTTTGATCTCCGCTTGGTAGTAGTATCCCTTGATAGAGACAAACACTTTCCTTAGAGCCTTTGAAACAATGACTGCATGCATAAACTCAACAGTGAGTCTCCTGCACAAAGCGGATTGGTCTCGTGGGACATGCTTTAGCGAAGGGAAGGACGAGAACAAGAAACATAAAGTGAGGCAATCGTCCAAGTCACGGATGGCATCGATGAATGTAGGGTAGCGTTCCTTTACGATGTGGTCTAATGTGAGTACAGGATGGTTGTCTATGTGACGCCTCACAGCTTTAAAGTCTCTCAGCGCTCTAGCACGGCCAGATTTCCTTGCAAATATCTGTGAGGAATAAAATTAATATTAACAATGTAAATATGAAGTAATGGGCTGGAATGTGCATTTAATTTAAAATAATTTATTAACACTTAAAGAGGATCCTAATGGGCTGGAATGTGCATTTAATTTAAAATAATTTATTAAGACTTAAAGAGGATGCTATTGGCATGAACTTGTTTATAAGTACTAGCCTACTTTTTTTTAAATTTATCCACGATATTTATAACATGTACTCTGAGAACCAACTGATTATATCAGAACAAGACTTAGGCTATAGACTAACTTAAATCTAGAACGTGGCCAGGTCATTTTAGTAAAAATGACTATCTCCCTCTGTTCTTCCCCAATTCTTCTCCTCTCACACACTTGCTCATATCTGCTAATATGTTTAGAATGTTTAACAATATTTTGTGTCGGATAGGGCTTCTGAGGAGTTTTTTTTTGAATCATTAGGGTCTATGTCTTCACGACATTCATAATAGATGTATAGTAATATAATATGATTTTGGTAGTAAGAACAGTAGAAGTTATTAAGAAGTAAGAACAGTTATATATATATAAACTAAAAGAAATACTGCAGCAGGAAAGTTAAACTGTTCAACTAGCTAAAAGAATTACAGCTGGATCATAGCATAGTTAACTAAGTAGGACTACTTAGCAAGTCTAGGTCCACACCACAACATTGAGGTATTAATAGGAGCTGATGGCGGTGACCTGGCGGTCTAGGGGTAAGGTGTCAGACTTCTATGCTGGCGGCCGGGGTTCAATCCAGGCCAGGCCACCACCGTGGTTCGGATTCCACGTTAAACTGTAGGTCCTTCATTTCATCTCACAATCACCCTACCATTACACATATAGCATAAGTGTGTATATATAACCCGAACGGGTAGTAAGACGCAGTGCTAATAATAATAATAATAATAATAATAATAATAATAGGAGCTGGATATGATGTAGCTGGAAAGTTAATAACAGGACAAACATGAAGACTAAACAACAGTCTTGTTTGTATTGAGACCCTGTTTGGATGGACCATAATGGGTAAATCAGTTTCCAATGATTATTCTGATATGACTAACACTGTTACCTCTCTCTATATTGGAGATATTTCTGTGGAAAACCTGTGGGAGCTAGATGTACTTGGCATCAGTGATCCTGTCTTAAGAAAAACTAGAGAAAAACTAAAGATGAAGCAAAAGCAGCAACAATGGAACATTTCCTACAAACTTTATATATAAATGAAGAAAACAGGTATGAGGTTCATTTACCTTGAAAGGACAATCAGCCGTTTCTTACATCCAACAAGGTCATGGTTGAGAAAAGGCTATTAAACACCGACAAGAAATTGAAAATCCTTGGATTATTTAAGAGGTATGGTAATATTTTTACTCAGTGGAAAAGGGACAAGATTATTGAACCTGCTCCAGAGCATGGGAGTTTCAGACACTATCTACCTCATCACGCTGCCGTGAAGGAAACAAGTGCGACCACGCCCATGCACCCTGTATTTGATGTCTCAGCAAAGGAGTTGGGAGCTCCTTCTTTAAATGATTGCTTGTATGATGGTCCCAGCCTAATTGAATTGATCCCAGCTATCCTTCATTGACTCAGGGAGAGGAAAATAAGAATTGTTGTTGACATTGAAAAACCTTTTCTTCAGATAAGTATCCATGAAGAAGATACAAACTATCTCTGTTTTATGTGGTGGAATGAATCTGAGCATATCTATGAGAACTTCAGACACACAAGAGTGGTATTCAACTAAACTTGTAGTCCCTTCTTCTTGGTGGCAGTTTTGGAAAACCATTTGAGGAAATATTTACAATACCCAGTTTCAATCCCCCGATCACTAAGAGACATCTAAAGAGCTTCTATGTAGACGACATTGTCACGAGCATTGACAGTAAATTAGAAATAGATCAGTTTATCCAGCAATCTGAGGGCAAATTTAATTTGAGAGGATGGCAATTTATGCAAGATGAGGGAAAATATGCCCCATTCTCGTGGGATAAGCAAGATGGTACGTTGCTTCTGAATGTGAAATGGTTGAATAGGTGTAATGTAGCAGAAGTGACAAAAAATTTTTTTTGTCTCTTGTGCAAAGAATTTTCGATCCTGTGGGAGTGACATGTCCCGTTACTTTTTGTGCAAAACTGTTGATTCAGAGGACATGAAAGACTCACATTGGATGGAATACATTGGTAGATGAAAAATTCAAAGCTGAGTTTCTCACCTGGGTAAAGGAGGTAAAGGATCTGCTCTTACTGGTGGAAATCAAGATTCCTCAGTGGTTTGGAAGAAGTGATCGTGTACAAATTCATGTCTTCTGTGAGGCCAGCCAACATGTTTAGGAGGCAGTTGTTTTCGTTAGATGTGAATCCAGTGATCATCACACAAGTGTGCAGTTATGTGAAGCAAGATCACGCGTAGCCCCCCCTCAAAGAAATAACTATCCATAGATTAGAATTGTTAGCAGCTACATTTGGTGCGAGGTTACTAAAAGGTGTGCTGGAATCTACTTGTTTGAAGGTTCTTTATGTTTTTTATGGTCAGATTCTTTCCAATGAATTTGTAGGAATGATAACTGGTCTGTTTTTGTAAGAAATCAAGTGAATGAGATCAGGAACATGACCGATCCCAGTTGTTGGAGACATATTCTAGGTTCAATGAACCCAGCTGATTTGCCATCACGTGGATGTTCCATTTCTCAGCTGGTGAATTCTCGATGGTGGGAGGGCCCTGCCTGGTTACACGAATCACCAAACTGTTGGCCTCGAGCAGAACCTGTGTATAACGAAAAAGACATATCTAAGGAGATAAAGAAAACTCCAGTATTTCTTTTACTATAGTTGACAAAGCTTCACTGTGGTATGCAAAATATTTTTCCAGTTATCAAAGAATAGTTCATCTAATTGCATGGATCCTTCGTTTCTGGAAGAATTGTCTAAAACGAGAGAGGATTTCACAAGAAAACCTGGAAGTTAGTGAGCTAGAGAAGGCTTAAATTAGACTTATTAGTTTCATTCAAAAATAAATTTTCCATGTACCATCTGATAAACGTTTATCCTCGCTAAATCCTTTAGTGGAAGACGGTGTCCTCAGATTTAAAACAAGACTACTCCTTAGAGAATATTTAAAGCTGTTCAGACTTCCTATGATTCTCCCAGTGCACCATGTAGTTGTTTCCCTTCTCATCATGGAAGAGCACGTGAAACAAAATCACATCGGAGTACAACTTCTTCTTAATCACCTAAGACAGCCTTTCTGGATTTTTGGTGGAAGGAGAACTGTGAGAAAAGTTATAAGTCATTGTGTCAGATGCCGGAGGCATGAGGGAAAACGTGCTGAGGTAGCTCAAGCTCCTTTTAGCCCTCAACCGCATAAGAGAGGCATCTGTGTTTGAAGTAATAGGGGTTGATTTGTCGGGTCCTCTGTTTCTGAGAGATGAGTGTAAAGCATGTGTTGTAGTTTTCACTTGTGCTGTATCACGCAGTACATCTGGAATTGATTACTTCTCTCTCCACCATAGCTTTCCTTCAAGTTTTCCAGCATTATGTAGCTCGAAGAGGGAGTCGTTCTGTTATTTACTCTGAAAATGGCACCAACTTCACCAGTGCCAATAACGCTTTTCAAACACTTGATTGGGAAAAGATTTTTAAACATAACTCGATTGAACATATCACTTGGAAATTTAACCCCCCTAGTGCCCCATGTTGGGGAGGCTTCTGGGAAAGGTTAATAAGAGTAACAAAACTTTTGAAGAGAGTTTTAGGCAAGGCTTGTCTAACTTTCCAAAAAATGCTTTCTATTCTCTGCAGTATAGAAGCTGCCATTAACACTAGGTCACTGACATACCTGGCAAAAGATTGGGACGATTTAAGTCCTTTCACCACTTGTAATCCTAGCTCTAAAATATAGAGGGATCCAATACATAACAATAAACAAAACCTACAGTTAAAGAAAAAAAATTACATAAAAATAACTAGGAGCGCATAGAGTGAATATCTTAAAATTGTGAGTTATAAAGTGCTGGACATTCAACATGTCCCTAGCGCACGTATCTCACTCTTATGAGCGGGAAACTACGGTCCACCTTCACAGGTTGCATATATATTTTTAGACATAGGGATAATATGGCGTAACTATGCTATAAAATAATTTCAAGTCTTAAAATCTTTTAGATTTCATTTTATGCCAAACTTTATTAAATAGCACACATATAATTGAAGAGCATTCGATAGTTCTTTGTATATATCCTTGTCGTAAGTGACAAAAGCATTATCAACATAAATAAATAATATCCAATAAAAACATGGTTTCATAAATATTTACTCTTTTCCTTCTAATCATTACGTTATTTATGATTATGTACCCTAAATATATTATGAAAATATTAATATTAATGCATAACATTAATAGACTTGAATATGATCATACATAATACAATAGATGATCTTTCCTAACTAACGTATTTATGTACCTGTTGTAAAAAGGCAACATAACAGTTTTAGTCCCATCAAATATACCTAGTGTCGCTACCATTTAACATGTACGCTCTAAAAACCTAATTGCAAAACTCAAAATTGCCTTAACATATCTCATAAACAAGGCTAATAGTACAAATATAAATATCGAGAAAATTCTCTAACTTTATTCCTTTTTTAAGCTTACGTTACTTTTTTGGCACAAAGAGATTGACAATGCTATTATAAAAGTTACCATCGAGAACCTAGTTAAAAAATATAAAGTTAAGTTGATATATATAATACTCCAGTGCAATATTCTCTTCTACCAATACTGAAAATCTCGGCATCATATTTCTACACTTTCCCACCTTAATGTTGCCAACCTAAAATGCAACACTATTTGCAATTGAGACGAAATAAAGTTAATGTTGAAATGTATAACATTATAACATTATGGATAATATTGAAAAGTTCTGATCTAATAACACACTCCTATTTTGATATTTACTATACTCATCTAACCACAATACTACAAAAAATTAAAGTTAATTTTGTTAAGTATAAAGTTCGCGCATAACGCCTTATATCAATAACACAGAAAATTTCTGACATAACAATACTCTCATTTAAAAGTAAATCAAAGGCGAAGTTTTATGCAAGTAATTTATAATTAAATTTGATAGATAAAGACCAAAAAAGAATTTTGAAAAGTTCCAATAATTTACATTTATGCCGAAAATGAATTTATCCTTACATTATCTTAATATGTCCGTTACGCCGACGCTTAGTCCTACATGGTCTCAGCAACGTCCGAGAGTGATGTGTTCTTCGACGGATGGTCTTTTATATGGCGCACACTCGTCGAACAGGAGAGGCACAGGGGAGGGGGTGCGCGCGGCAGAAGAACATTCTCCATTATTCCAGCAAAGACTGGCAGTTACCCTCTTCTTCTAGTCTTTTCTTTTGGGCGGATTGAGCATGGTAGAGGTGGTGGTTGTCTCTAGCGGCGAGATGCGACACTAGGCTACTTGTTGATAGTTGCTCGCGTGTGTTTTATGTGGTCGGTTGTTTGTTTTTTCGAGGTGCTTAGCCAGGTCGATGATATAGGGTAAGTGATGTTTATGCTTGACTGGCCCCATTCTGTTTACTTGGAGCAATAATTGCTACACACTGTTTGTTTTCTACAAGAAATAAAGGAAAATGAAGTCCCAGAATGTGATGCCATGAATTATAAAAGTCTGGACGGACGAAATTGTCATCTGCTCGCTCTAAGAAATGAATTAAGAATAGATTTCAGCAAGAGTATATGAGACTTTTGGCACTTAGTAAACGAAACGTCAAGTCCTGTACTTTGTTCAAGATTGGCAATATAGTCTTAGTTGGATCAGACAGTTCCAAAAGAATGGAATGGCCCCTGTAAAAAACTGTGAAGTTGTTTCCTGGATTCGATAGCATAACAAGGCTCGAAAGAGTTTTGACTTCTAAAGGTGTAATTATGAGACCCATACAACGACTCCACCCACTAGAGGTTCCTGATGATAGGTGTGGAACATTGAGGACTTCGTTCAAGGAGAAGAGAGTAGCTTCTTCAGAGGATCCTTCTAGAATTGAATTACAGCCCCCAAAGACCACATGTTCTAGCAGAAGTGTCTCCTCACAATATACCGATTAGTCGAGGATATCCATTCTCAATGGTGGGAGGATGTTAGAAACAGAACGTGAGTTGGCATTGGAAAACATTGTTTTGCGTTGCTTAGAGACTTTTGTAAACAAGATTAAGACTTTTACTCTTAAAATGGTAGATTGTATTACATTTGAAGATTAGAGAGGAAAGTGTTTAATGTTCTCTATATTGTGATTTTCCTGTACATTCAAAATAAACTATAATCATTTTGTCGTATCAATTTGTTGATAACACTCATAGTTTTAGGTCTAAATTAATTTTAAAGGATAACTTATATGGACAGATTATTGCGTTTCAGGTTATTTAAAAGAATATGACCAACTTTGAATATCTGATTTATTTAGAGTTTTTTTTTGTGTGTGTTAAAATTAGATTATTATAGTATTTGATATCAAACCGTTTTTAAGCCTGTCGTTGACAGGCTAATGTTAATATTACTTAACCTAACAAATTTATAAATGCATGATCATAGATTTTTCTTTTAAATTAAACTGAGTATGCTATGTCAGAAGTCGGTAAGAAATCCTATCCACTGATACCGTATTCATCGCTTTAGGCTTTGTATTAGTTGAGAAAAGGGGATGTTGACAACAGAAATAATATATAGGATTGATTCTGTATGTAGTAATTTGTCTATACAAATATGTGTTTTAATAACATATTGATATTTTGGTAAAAAAAAAGAGAAATCTTATATGCTCCAGGCCTACTGATGGGTAGGGTCTACCATCCCTAACTAATGTATAGGCCTATTACTGCAGTCATTGTGGAAAAAAAGAGAGCCAAGCCTAATTGTGTTGACAATTTGAATGTAGCTTTAAATTTAGTATGGGTTACTCTCAAATAGGCATGTTAACAACTCACCTTAACGTCCCTCAGTTTCCATATAATAGGCTCATGCATTAAGAATTGGATGTCTTTTTTATTATAAAGGATTTTTATACCAGGAGTACCCCTCTGAGCCTTTTTCCTGTTATGGGGCTCCCTGGGGTAAATACCCTTCAGAATACAAAGACTCCTAAAGTTCTTCAATGTCAGCTGTAGCATTCTAAGGGCTGCTTGCCTTGTCACATACTTGGAACCTTCTCCTGACTGATACTGCAAAATTAAAACAGAAATGTTTTGGTTTAGTAGTCATATCCCTTCCAGGACAACCAAGCAATCAGTAAAACACATTTTTTTATTACATTTTGAAATTTTCATTGATACATACCTTCTTTTTTCTTTGCCCCATTTCTCAATTTTAGTTGTTGCTTTTTTGTTAAGTTATGTGACTAAATTATATTAAACTTTAAAGTTACACGTGTTTACGACACAGGTTGGGTTAAATTTGAGAAAGATTCGCCATAGCTTTGTTTCTTAAAGTGTAGCCAACAAACCAATTTAGCCAATAAATAACTGAAAAAGTACCGTGAAATTACAAACATTTATAAATTAATATTATCAGTATTTAAAACTGGGGAAATATTTGATTTAATATTTAACTAGTCATACGTTTATATTATTTTTATTAAATATGACTATCAAGGTGAAGGAAAATACAAAGATAAAATTTCTGAATTCACTTCAGACTTCAGATTCTTACAAACATAATGGACGCGTCCAAAATGTAAACATATCCAGCATGGAAATAAAATATAAATAGATACTACTCATACTAGTGATTAATATGATCAATTGATAAACAAATCATCACAATACAACGTTTCTGAAAAATAGACTTACATCAATATGAAATTTGTAAGTTTGAACTGTTTAGCATTTGAAAAATTCTAGTTGGCCTAAAACTAGTATTCTGGATGACAGAATAATAACAAACAAAAAGACCCACCTTTTTTTTAAGCATGGATTTAATAGGCTTTGAAAATGCCCACCAGAAGAAGTAGTTATCAACAAAAGGTCTAAATACTCACATACTCTTTTGCCTATTTTTATGTTTTTTAATCAACAATTAATGAAAGCCGTCTCAAAACAAATAATTAAATTCTTTTGTTTATCCTAAAACACAGTGCTCTATTATAGTCCTGCATCAATTTTAGGAATAATGTATATATGTATGCTTGACATTGTATGTTATATTCTAAATGACAGACTTTCATTATGGTACTTATGTCCAGTATTGCCTCAGTGGAGACCCTAACAAGCCATGCAGCATCCTACAGTTCAAGGGCATCACTTTCATGCTGGATTGTGGCTTGACCGCACAGACAGTGCTCAACTTTCTTCCCATGCCTCTTGTCCCCAGCACGAGACTCGACAGTCTGCCAGGATGGATGCCCCGGGACTTTTCAGACTCTCAGTTGGAAAGAGTGAGTAATAAAACACTATAGATCTAGTTTACAAGTACCTAGAGCCACAAGGCCATTTCACAAAATTCCATCATGTATACATGGGAAAACTCAAAATTTCCTGACTTAGTTCAAGACAAAGCTTCAACTAAAATAAGAGCTTCATTAACTAACATTTCAGTTCTAAAACGCAAGTTGATAAAACATATCATATTGATAAGTCCACACTCACCTCGGTGGCATAGTTAGCTAATGCGCTGATTTCGTGTTGAGCCAGACTGCCGAGGATGGGAAGATCGAGTTTTGAATCTCGGCCAGGTGAACTGGGGGTAGTTTTTCTTAAATGGTTTCCATCCTCCCTCCACGCAAATGTGGGCTCACTACCTCTACATTCATCCTTCTCAATCCCTAACCTATTAGAGTAATTAGTACCGTACTTAAGTGTATAACTCGAATGGATAGTAAGACGCGGTGCTAAAAAAAATAAAGAATTATAAGACCTCATTGCTGTATTTCTCTATATTGATAAAAAACAAATCACAAGAAATATATATTTGGTTACATTAAACATATAAATTAAATAAACAGTTTCATCCACATAGACCGACCTAGTAAGTGTAATTTTTATTTTAGCAAATTCAATCAAAGTTTCACGGGAAAATTTGTGTAAGGAATGGTCGTTGAACATATGTTTTGACCTATGAATTTACAAAACAATAATTAACTAGCTTTCTCCTTCATTTCCACTAAGCTGGACACCAATGAAACCTTTTCCACAAATCGTTAATCTCATTTTTATTTCTAAGTGTGATGTTGAATATCTGGTAAAATGAGAAAGAATATTCCTATATAGGCCTATTTTGTTTTTAACATATTTTACCATTTGTAAGAAAAACTAGCGCTATATATTTTGATTTTAACAGATTTTACCATTGCTTAGAGAAAATATAGTTGCTTCATATTTAAACTTTACTCTTTTAATTAAGTTTGAAACCTGCCTCAGTGGCCGCGTGGTCTAAGGCGTCACTTTCACAATAGGCTAGACTGCCAATGACAGGGAGATTGGGGTTTGAATCCCGGTCGGGTGTACCGAATGTGATTTTTCCAAAATGATTTTCCACTCTCCCTCCACTCAATTCTGGGTACACTTCCTCTAAATTCAACATTCTTCAACCCTAACTTATTAGTGTAATTAGTAGTCTTACATAATATGTTTATAACCTGAATTGGTAGTAAGACACAGTGCTAAAAAAAAGTTTAAAAAGTTTTGTTTCTTACCAACTTATATTAATTTTTGAATGTACACATTAGTTTGAGTCTTATTGTTTATAAATATTTCTCCTCAGGAATTAAAGGAATGCTGTGGGCGAGTGTTTGTGGATTCGACTCCTGAATTTCAGCCCCCTCAGTCTAGAATAATAGACTTCTCGTCTGTGGATGTGATCCTCATATCCAACTACCTGTGCATGCTGGCCCTCCCCTTCGTCACAGAGGAGACAGGTTTCAAGGGCATGGTCTATGCAACAGAGCCCACCATGCAAATTGGAAGGTTAATGCTATATTTATCTTATTTATTTATTTGAGGTATTTAACTTATTCTTTCTAAACTGACCAACCTTATCAGCACATGAGAATTTCTAATAGCGAAATTTTGCCGGGAAAGGTATTTTCACATACCTTCCAGGGTTATTTTACATTCCACAATTGACATCCGACCACGAGCTTTACTTTTCCTCCGAAGGAATTAGTGCTACAGATTTTATTCACGGAATAAAAATCTCTTGACCCCGAATCGGTTTGAACCCTTGAACATTGGGTCTTGAGGGGAGAACTTTACATCAAGACCTTCAAGGTCGACATTCCTTTAATTACCAGTACATAGAAGTCCTAAACTTAAGAGATTTAATTTGTTTTGGAGGTTTTCACACAAGTTGAGAATCTGTGCGTGTTGGATGCTTAAATAAGAAGTATTTTTGACATATATGTTTGTTTCAAAGAACAATTACATCCAAACAAGCTCTGCTTATGAAAAGAAAACTTTGTAAAAATGAAACTTTATTCATTATCCTAATGAGTACATAACTATAAAGATATAATTTCAATTTCTGTTTTAATTTCCTTCATTATAGTGCTGGTCAACATAAGTGAGACCTATGACAGGCCAGCACTGAAAAGTACCGGTGTACAAGTACTTTACAAATACATATAATTGCATGAGAAAATAAAATAAACAATCATCTAAATAATTATAAATACTGATGAATAGTTACGAAAAAATAGAAATTAATAATGATATGAAAACAAAACAAAAAACTAAAGAGTAGTAAAGCGTAAGTATTTCTTATTGATAGTAATTCTTAGATTTATAATAAACTAATAAATAGGTTACATATGACTAAATGGTGATGGTATATCATCTGCGCTACAGCTTACTAGAAAGTCAAAGTACCACATTTGTGCATCTTTTGAATCCATGTAAGTCAAGGACTTATTACACTGGATCTTAGTTATGTCACAAAAAGGAACATCTGGCAAAACATTTGCTCTCAGTGTCCTGCTAAACAAATATGATTTGTGTTTTCACAGGATGTTCCTAGAGGAACTCGTTGAGAATATAGAACAGACCCCAAGAGCCTCGTTCGCTAGTCGCTGGAAAGAGTTTCTGCATATCCTACCACAACCTCTGAGTAACTGCCACCGACCTCGCACGTGGAAACACATCTACAACTTGACTGCCGTTAAAAAGAGTCTTTCCCACATCCGCATGGTGGGGTACAACCAGAAGTTGGTTAGTGATTGGAAATGGCCTATAACATTTTGTGTTAACCTTAGAGATTTTGACTTCGAATCTTAAATTTTCTCTTGAATCCAAATTCGAATCCTCTAATATTTAAAAATGTTCAATTTCAAAGTAAAAATATTTAAAATTTAATTCAAAAAAGTTTTCTAAGCCTTGTTGCCAATGACAAATGATAATTTGTATATCATATCTATTACGTTATAAACAACAAAAAGAACAGGTTTTAAATGTAAATTAATCATATAATTTTTTTAAATTTACTTTTTATTTTACTTTCTCGGCTACTTAAGTCTTCCTAATTCCTTTTGCCAATTGCCTAAAATTTGTTACATTAAATCATGGTCTTCATAATTGTATTCAAAATACTTTTTGAGGGTTTTTACTACTCTCAAATCTCTCAAATACTAAAGGATTTGAGGTATTTGAGTGTCCCTTCTCTAGTTAACTTTAAGAATTTCAAATTCGATCCCTTGATTCTTACTGAATTCTAAAGAATCGAAAATCAATCTTGATATAATAATTTTTAATATCTCAATATTATCATCATCATCATCATCATCAACTGTTTCCAGCCTGTGGCCTGGTCAGTTTAATAGTAAAATATCTCCATCTTCCTCTATCCTTTCACTTGCACACTTTCTGTGGTCTCTTTCATAGATACTCAATCTTCCTCATTTTCTTTGACATCCTCTCCTTCCCCATCCCCATCAAATACTTAAATATGCGCTTCTAAAATCCCAGTGAAGGAAAGATCTGACATTCAAATAAAACAGCAATATTCAGAATTGTGTTATTTTTCTCTGGGACCATTATTAGTTATCTTACCATTTCACTTTAGTATTAGCGAATTGTTAATGTTGCCTATTCAATATTCAAACCGCAATCTCCTCATCATCGGCAAAACAAACTACACAAGTTTGATTACTTAGTCCACATTCCTTCTGAAGCAAGTTAACCTTCTAATAGGCGCTCCCTCAAAAGGTACGTGGATGGCCGTGTATAGGTTACAAATACATGTCTAGATAAATCTCACCGCGGGCCATGAAAAAAACAGAGAAAGAAAAACGGTAAAGATATATCTTAGCATTTATTTAAACTCAGTCTTAAGAGTAGAAAATGTTATTAAAATATTTTTTGCCCATAAGATGGCTTCAAAGTTTTTTAATCTCTCCTACAATTGGCTAGATTGAATGGCCTGTTTCTGCAAATCTAAAGAATTCTTATGACAATAACTAAATCTCTAAGGCTTTTGGTAGCATGAAACAAGTAAAAAAATTTTTTTTAATAATTTTGAGGGCTATAATTAGGTACATTAAAGTAGGTTTGAATTAAAATGAAGAAAGTGGTAAAACTTACAAGAGTGGTCTTGCATATCTGTCATATACGATACAGGCTATATAACCACCAAGGTCAACACTACAGAGGTACTACAGCGATTGCCGACCGGCCAGATAAAGGGAGGAAAATAAATGAGAGTGGGGCTCCCCACTCCCCTTAATTTCTAAGGGACAGGAACAAACTCATGTTGACCGTATCTGATGGATATGCACGCTTATAATTACACTTTTCACAGTAAAAATATAAATCAAAGAAAAATTGGAGGAATTAGAAGTCATCCTTTGAATGTTTGTAAAATATAGGTAGGCTTATTTTTGTTGTGATAGATTTTAATTTTGTAGGATGTGTACGGTGCACTGACTGTGATGGCTGTCAGCTCTGGGTATTGCTTGGGCTCAAGCAACTGGGTTATAGACTCAGGGTATGAAAAAATAGCTTACGTAAGTGGCTCGTCAACCCTCACAACTCATCCTAGGTGAGAAACATTCATCTTATAAATAATAAACACATTTTTAATACTTTAGACTAACCTCAGGCTCATGCTAAAATATAAAAATTGGGGTTGGGTCCTCTAATCCTTAAAGCTATTGAAGATTTGAGGGTGTGAGAAAATTTCAGATTCAAGACTATTTTTTTTTTCCAAGTGAAAATTTTTTAGAGCGCTACTTAATACTGCTTATTAGTGGTTCAGTACCAATTATAATTAGGGGTGTGCGACGCTTCGAAACTTCAATTTGGCTTTGAAACAAACATCAACTTCGACTTCACTTTGAAAAAAATTCCCGCTTCGAAGCTCCGTTAATAAAAATAATGATATTTAATTGTGTTCAATTACTGCCATTCTGAGTTGTTTTGTACATACAAATTAATATTCAAATGGGAACCAATCAGAAGTAATTGAATTGTAAGCAGTGATAATAACTTCATTTAACAGGTCGAAATAAATTAATACAAACAATTAATTAATTAATTTTATTGGAAAAAATTATGTAAATAACCACAATATAATATTTTTTCAAGCATAGAACAACTAACAAAAAATATTTGAAGTTCGATTCGTCTTCAAGAATATTTCAGATATTCGATTCAAGCTCTCTTCGAATTGAAAGAGTGGACTACACATAACCCTAATCACAATTGTAGGATAAACTTGACAACCAAACCCCAGATCAGTATTTTAACACTTAACTAAATGTGTGAATTTTAAATGAATAGACTATAAGAAAGAATGTTAACATTTAGTTAATTTTCTCTTATAGTATTATATTTACTCAATGCTTATAACTTTTTCCTAAATTTGTATTTTAGATTCAGAATTTGATGGTAAATTGGAGATTCGGATTTGTTAAAGAGTTGATTTGACCCAACTCTTATCAAAACCAAGATTTTTTTGATTTTCAGGCTATCATCATTTTATATTTCATTTTTAAATTCTTAATTTATTTGTAATTCATCATCGCTGTCATTATCCTAATTAACTTTCCAACATATGGGCAAGTCAGTTTAGTGAAATAGCTCCATCTACTTCTTTCCTTCCACCACTATTCCTTCTTTATTTGCTTACGTTGTTCTCCTTTCACTCACACACTTGATCTTATCCACTTTCCATCTCTTTCTTGGTCTCCTTTGCGGTAGTTTTCCTACATACTTCATCTGCATCATCTTCCTTGAGGTTATCTTCTTTTCCATCGGCATTGTAAATACCAACCTAGCTTTTTCTACTATAATAATGGATATCATCATAATGATCATTGGAAAAATGAACAATTCTTCTATATTAGTTTCAATATACGTTCCTAATTGTTTGTTTCAGTGTCAAAATATTCATTATGACTTGTCTAATATTAATTTTATTTTAATACAATGTAATGACATTTTTTTGACTGGCAGTAAACTTGTTTATTTTTAATTGTTTTTACAGGACTTCAACATATTTCACTAGCTTGTTGGTCATCGGATTTTGTTCATTGTTCACTTCAACTGAATATTTTTCATTCCAGGCCAATGGACCAGCCCGCGTTGAAGAACGCTGATGTTCTTATCCTTACCGGACTGACACAGACTCCTACAGCCAACCCAGATTCCATGTTGGGGGAACTCTGTATGACTGTGGGTATGTGTAATCAGACTCAAAATACATTAAGCGTATTTTCACGGTTGACTTGGTATCAATGTTAACGAAATGTTTATGACCAAGCCAATACCAGAGCTCGGTTTGGTAACGCTTTCTTTGACCAGACTAAATCGTATGATTATGACCAATGAGCTGAGAATTTGTGCGCCAATTTCAAACACTCCACACATTTCACTTTACTGCTCATGTTAGATTTAAACAAGTATAACTTTGTGATCAATGGATTTTAAGTTACATAGTTTGTAAATCAAAATGAACAATGATTAATATCTAAAAATAAATGACAGTAAGAAGGTATTTACTTACAAACTGTCTAGTTATGGATAAAAGAAAGTTTGTATCATCATATGACCTAGCCTCTTGAATACATACTTAATGCTTTTTGTAGGTTATTTTTGGGAATATATGCTTAGCTTGATATGTTTTGTAAATATTAATACAAGTCAAAATAAGCACCACTCTAACTAAGATTAAAATTAAATAGTTCATTCTCTATTGATTTGCAGTTTACATAGGTTTACATAAATTAACCTACCAGCTGTTAGAGCTACTCTAGCCCATCCAACATTTTTGTTTACAAAAAACAACTCAGTCATTCTCGCGCTCCACCTTGGTCAAAACCACTTAGTCAAAAACATTCGATACCAAGACATAATCAAGTCAATCGCAAAAACTCGCTTGGTGACTCATTTAAGTATTTAAAAATGATTTTCTAATAGCGTTGGGCCAATGCCGATCTGATAATTGATCATTGGATGATTGTGGCATAAGCCTGGTTATTTTCGCTGATCTTTTGAAATGTTTAAGAAGTCAGGTAGTGGTGACTCACCAGTTTTAATTCCGGTAGCAGACAACATAGTCCTTTGTACTATTGCTTGGTAGAGGGTAGATATCAAGGTCAACCCTTTATGTGTAACAGAAAAGAGAAAGAAGTAATTTACTACAATTACCTCATAAAGCGAAAAGAGGTTTTCCTTATAAAGATAGAAAAGAGAAAGAGAAATTGTAAAGAATGAAAGGGTGGATTAAAGGGGAGACGGTACCAATAAATATTCACCACTAGTTAACTACTACTAGACTGCTCAAATAATTTGTTGCCCTAATTACATATTTTATAGATGTTAACTGGTAACTTTACTAAATTTTTATGAGTTTAAATATATATTTTGCTATTCATCACAAATGTTTGGTTTAAAATATATCATTTAAAATATAATAGTAATAATTGTTAGCTTTTCATGTAAAAGAAAAAAAAACAAATAAACAAAATATTAGCTATTGAATAACTTTGGGCTAGTTTTTAAAGAATTATTATAAATTATTAATATTTATCGCTCATATGCATTCACCCTTACTCCTTCTTAACCCATTAGAATAACCTGAATGATTCATAAGAGGTGATACTAAAACTATGTTTTGTTTTAGTTGAAAAAATTGTAACTAAAATATTCATGTAAAACCATTATCTTGTTTCTAGCCAATACCCTACGTCTCGGTGGCAATGTCCTGCTACCTTGCTACCCTTCTGGTGTGGTCTATGACTTGTTTGAATGTCTCTCAAGCCATCTTGACAACTCTGGGATGAGCACTATCCCCATGTTCTTCATATCACCTGTAGCAGACAACTCTCTCGCTTATTCTAACATCTTCGCTGAGTGGTGAGTTAGGTTTTTCCAACATCTTGGTTCCCCGAATATTAGTTTGGTTTTGAAATTCATCTTCATTTTTTTTACTTTTAATAAGGATGAGACCCTCAGAAGCTCAACTCTTTAAGACTTGCATCGGTGGTTGAATGCTTTAAGGCATCCCCTCATGTTAGATTGGCTTACTGAAGACAGGTACATTCGAATATCAGTTCGGACTACTTAGGATAATTTTACCTAAATGGTTTCCCACTCTCCTTCCATGCGGATATATTACCTCTAAAATGCTTCCTTCTTCATCCCTATCTCATTAGAGTATATATGGATATAATCTGAACAAGTAGTAAAATGCGGTGATAAAAAAAACTCCGTAAGAATCTTCGAGGTTCAAGGATTTAAGATTCAATCAAATTCTTGAGATAATTTTTTTGTTCAAATTTTAAAAATCGGTATTTGTTTAATAGCTCTTAATAATTAGGCTACTGTTTATTGGTCCAACATAATTATAGAAACAAATTAACCAGATATTATGTTCATCATTCTTTCCAAGATTTGAATTTGAGGGTGGAGGTCCGTTGGTAAAATGAAGACTGGAATTTGTAAAATAGTGAATTTGACCCAATTATACTTTTGAGGTAAATCTTTATCTGCATGAAAGAAGATAAGGCAGTGAAAAAGGAGCAAAAATGATGGCCCGCATAAAAAACATTCCTAATGAAAAGAGGAACACAGTACACACTTCTTTTGTTCATGGACAAAGTGATATTTGGTCGCTCTTGAAGTAAACTGATCACTATGTCCATATCTATATACCTTGGTTTTATCTGTAGTTATTATGAAATTTAAATGAAGGCCCCCTTGGATAAATAGAAATGACTTAGGCCTGCAAAATTTAAAAACAACGCAAATATTACAATTTACATCGTGTTTATGTTATCAAATCTTTATATTGTGGGTTTATATTTGGAAGAGATGGATAAAAACATATAAAAGGAATTAACACAATATGGCTTTTACAATGAAAAGAAGAACACAGTTCACACTTTGCATTGCTGCCACTGGACGAAGAAGTAATGGCTGCCTCTTGAAGAAAATCAATCATTACCATCAATTCCTTGACCTAAGTTTCATTAAATTGGAACTCATCAGGAGGGATTGTGGAACACTCGACTCAACTTCCTAAGAAAGGAAACCCAAAAGGGAGAAAAAGAGAAATTTGTAAAGAAAAATAAGACACTTTTTCTCCCTTTTGTGTTTTTTGGTTTCCTCTTTTAGGGAGTTGTATTGTGTGTTTCACACTCCCTCCAGGTGAGTTCTAATATAATGAAACCTAGGTCGGGAGATTGGGCTGTAACATTATATTTTCTTCAAGAGGCAGCCATTACCTCTTTGTCCAATGGCAGCAATGTAAGCTATTAAAATTTGTAATATTTGGAAGAAGGTTCAGGAAAGGTGGATCTAAACATAGTATTAATTTGAATGTTAACAAGATTCAGGTTTGAATTTGTAATTTTAAAACTTTGCACAGCCTTACTTAAGTTTTAATACTATAATGACAGTGATATAACTCTATAAGGAAAACCTCTTTTCGCTTTATGAGGTAATTGTATTATGTTTGGAAGAAGGTACAGGAAAGGTGGATAGAAACATATAAAAGGGGGACAAACACAATATGGCCTTTACAATGAAAAGAAGAACACAGTTCACACTTTACACTGCTG
>CABFOV010002472.1:38875-63769 GCA_902141375.1 Timema poppense
TTTTTTGGTTTTCTCTTTTAGGAAGTTGCGTTGCGCGTTACACACTCCTCCCTGATGAGTTCCGATAGAATGAAACCTAGGTCGGGGGATTGGGCGGTGACGATCAATTTTCTTTAAGAGACATCCATTACCTCTTTGTCCATTGGCAGCAGTGTAAAGTGTGAACTGTGTTCTTCTTTTCATTGTAAAGGCCATATTGTGTTTGTCCCCCTTTTATATGTTTCTATCCACCTTTCCTATACCTTCTTCCAAATATAATATAATGACAGTGAGAAAGAGTTTGAATTATTTTACAGGTTGTCTACAGCAAAGCAGAACAAGGTGTATTTGCCAGAAGAACCTTTCCCCCACGCTTTCCTGAGTCGCACAGGACGCTTGAAACACTTCAAACACATATATTCAGATGGTTTCAGCACAGACTATAGACAGGTGGGTCACCAAACTATGAAGCGTTCTCTCTGGTTGTGCGAATCTTCAAAACATCGAATTAGCTTAAGATCACATATCAGCTTCGACTCTGCTCCAAAAATTGTTTTCGGCTTCCACAATTACAAAGTTTCGCCACTAAAAATATTGACAGCTAAAACACTCAATTTTTAGTTAACTATTGTCATTCTGAGCTGCTATATATATTAAAAATTAATATTCAGCTAGATTGCCAAGGACAGGGAGATTGAGGTTTGTATCTCAGTCGGGTGAGCTTATGGTGGTTTTTACTGAATGGGTTTCCACTCTCTCTCCATGCAAATGTGGCATCACTTCCTCTAAATTCAACTTTCCAAATTTCTAACTTATTAACATAATTAGTACTTAAGTGTATAACCAAAACGGGTAGTAAAACATGATGCTAAAAAAAACTTTATACACTAAAACCATTTATAAAACTTGTTATTGCACTATTGTTTATAATATTTCATTCTAATCGGATAAATCAACTTATCACAACATGCAAATCAATTAGTTCGGGTTTTTTCATATGAATGTTGATGCCAAATTTTTTCGAAGTTAATTCGATGTTGATATTGGTTTTGAGGCTAAGTCGAAGCTTTGCACACAACTAGTCCCATCCTTAGTATCAATAGTTATGAAGGGCTTTTTTTAATTTTATTTTCAGCCTTGTGTAGTCTTCTGCAGTCACCCAAGCTTAAGGTTTGGGGATGTGATTCTTTTTATGGAAATGTGGGGGTCCAGCCCCCTTAACACAGTCATCATTACAGGTGAGGATAAAGTAATTTGAGAGTAAAATAATTAAATGTATAACAAATAGATGTATTAAATATCACAAGGAGAAACAGGACCAGTAATGAAGTTATCTGGGAAAGAGTGGGGGCACAAGGAATATATGAAATAGTAGAGGAAGCAAGGTTGAGATAGTATGGACATGTAATGAAGATTTAGAAAGAGATTGTAAGGAAGACAAAGAAAGAAACAGGAGGAGCAAATAACAGAAAGTGTGTGCATGAGAGGAGAAGAATTGAAGCGATTAAAGGTGAAATAATGGTTTAAAGATACAGAAAGATGGAGACATTTTACTAAATTAACCTGGCCACAGGCTGGAAACAGTTGATGGTGATGACCTAGTGTTCTGTTTTTAACCTAATGATTCATTTGGTTCCAGAGCCAGACTTCATACATGTAGAAGCTTTGGCCCCTTTTCAGCCCTTGCAGATGAAAGTGGTCCACTGCCCCATAGACACCAGTCTCAACTTTACGCAAGCCAACAAGCTCATCCGAGATCTTAAACCTGGGACTTTGGTACTACCTGAGTCATATTTGCACCCTCCAATCATAGATCCTGCCAGGTCGGATCTGGTCATAGATACGGTAAGTAATAGAATAGTTGATGATTGATCTAGTGATCAAAGGGGTCATTAGGGGTGTGCAAAGCTTCAAAATTTTGACTTTCTTTAAAAATAAATTCCCGCTTCAATCATTATTAAGCTTCAACATTCAAATATTAACAGCTAAAATATTCAATTTATGTTAAATTACTGCCATTTTGAGCTATTATGTACATTACGAATTAATATGCATTAGTAAAAAATCTGAAGTAAATAAATTGAATGTTGTGTCTTGATTTATTAACTTATTTTAAAAAATACAATAAATCTTTGCAAAGTGATTCCAGTTAACATATTTATATAATGTTTGTACTTTTTTCAAACATAAAACAATTTTTTTTACTTATTTCACTTTTGATTTGGCTGATAAAATATTTCATATATTATATTTTAGTTCACTTTGAATTTAAAAAGTGAAACTTTTTACACCCCAACAAAGGAATACTGGGACCTGGTATAAAATAATAAAATATATGTTCAGAAGGAAATATTTAACGGATAAATCTGATATTGGTATGCTTGACTCTGTCCTAAAAGGCCGGGGTTAATATTCTTGCAAGGTGCATTGGAGGTGGTATTTTTAATGTTCTGATTTACCTCCTTCTCTGCAGGCTAATAAACGCATTTAAAACTTCATAATTCTCATCCTTCTCCCATTGTTAGGAAAGTTGCTAATCTTCATCATCATCATCATCATCATCGTCGTCATCTCTTTCCAACCTGTGGTTCGGTCAATTTAGTAAAATGCCTCCATTTTGCTCTATCCTTCCACCACTCATTTAATTTCTTCCATTCTTCTCCTCTCACTTGAACACTTTCTGTTATCTGCTTCTCCCATATCTTTCTTGGCTTCCCCTGCGGTCTTTTTCCCACGCACCTCATTTCCAACATTTTCTTGGACATCCTCCTCTTTTTCCATCTTCATTACATGCCCATACCATCTCAGTAATGTTTCCTCTACTATCTCATTTACTCTCAGTACCCCTATTATTTCCCGGATAACTTCATTCCTGATCTGGTTTCTCCTCGTGACAACTAACATGCTCCTCACAAACTTCATTCCCATGGCCTCCACTTCCCTAGTCCCTCTTACATTTAATATCCATGTTTCTGCTGCATATGTGACATTGGGTACAAAGTAAGCGCTGTACAAAACTTCTTTACACTTCAAGGCGACCTAAAACCTCTAACCTAATTTTATCCTACCACCAAAACTGTGTGAAAAATACACTAAAAATGTATTATGTCTATTTAAAAAATATATATAAATAGATTTAAATGTACTAAGTCTATTTTTTCAATTCAAACTGAACTCGGATCAAATATATGAAATAGTCTTGAAGCTGAATCAAAGTTTGAATAGTAATTAATATATTTTGTTAATTGTTTATGCTTGAAAAAATATTATATTGTTTATGTATTTATATAACTTTATACACTAAAATTATTTAGAAAATATTTTATTGCACAATTG
The DNA here is from genome assembly GCA_902141375.1 of Timema poppense. NCBI lineage: Eukaryota > Metazoa > Arthropoda > Insecta > Phasmatodea > Timematidae > Timema > Timema poppense. The sequence goes on from CABFOV010002472.1 coordinate 42,191, forward strand.
ATGACAGTATTGTGACAGCTCCATTTTCTCTGGGAAGGAGATTCAAAAAATTGTTTTTAAAAATAAGAAGGTACCCAAATATAATACAATATTATAATAATTATTATTTTTCATCATTCAGGACCGTCCCACAATACCTTACAAGCGTGATGAGGTCCATTCCTTGCCTTTGAAAAGGAAGCTGACCCCAGCTGGAATCAGCACTTCACTCACGGAAAAACTGAGTCCCATCGAAGTGAGAGCTGGACTATCATTGGCTACAGTCACCGGTGAACTTAAAGTCGCCGACAACAAGTACAGTATTCAGGTAAATATTCTGTCAGTAGCATAGATGTTATGATTTTAGGTTTGATTCTTGGCTGGTACCATCAAGTAATTTTCCCAAAAGAATTAATCCCAACAGTCACCAGGGTTTGTTTAGCTAGTCTTAAGCTAGGTAGGAAAGGATGTACGCTGTACGATTAGTACATTCAGGCACCCCCTGAACAACTGTGCATTAGTACTGGCGGATCTTTCCACAAAATTATTATATTTTGAAATATGTCATATTTAGTGAGATATTTCAAATATGTTCGTAATATATGAAAGTTTTTCTCTTCATACAAAAATGTTCCAAGATGCGAAGGTTTTTGTCAGTGTCAAAATCGAAGTAAATTACATTTTACGTTTGACTTAGATATTTCGAACCTTGGCCCACCCCTGCGCATTTGATCATATTTTAACAAAAATTGGTGGTTCATTGAATAAAACTTCACTTGTACTGGGAATGTGTTTCTTAACCAACCATTTCATTTGTTTTTAGGCCCTGCCAAGTATCACAGGCAAGAAACGTCTGAGGTCAGCAGACGACCTGTTACGAATAAAGCCAGAGAACTACACGTGGGGCTCACTTAATGTAGATGACTTCATTCAGAAAATATCTCTGGAAGGGATCACTGATGCTAAAGTGGAACAAAGTTCAGCAGGATACATCATTCACATGGTGACTAGGTTTTATAATCATAATCATCACCTATACTGAGGCGGTATGGTCGTGTAATGAGGATGGAAAGGGAGAGGATCCCAAAGAGGATGATAGAGATTAAGTATGTAGTAGAAAGACCGCAAGAGAGGCCAAAAAATATATGTGAGGAGCAGATAACAGAAAGTGTACAAGTGAGAGGAGAAGAATTTATATCGTGCCATTTAATTTTGACTAGACTTTTTTTTCAGCGTTTCTAGCTGAAAAATACCTTTTATTTACCACATTTTAATACCAAAATCCAACTTTTTATCTATTCGAAATGCATTCATTTTATTTACCTCAAATTAGGATGTACCTATGACTTATAGGCATCTTGTTCAAAGTACAGAATACAGTTTGGAATAATATCAAATTTTCATATGATCTTGGATGCAAGGACGAAGATTCAGTTTGTAAATTTTAAAATCTAAATTTAAAATCATCATTATCATATCCAGCATGTGGCCATGTCAGTTTAATAAAATGCATCCATCTTTCTCTATCCTTCCACCAATCTTCTTTCTTTAATTTCTTCCATTCTACTTCTCTTAATTGTACATTTTCTGTTATCTGCTCCTACCATCTCTTACTTGGCCTCCCTTGCGGTATTTTTCCTATATATTTTATTTCCATTCTGAATTGAGAATTGAAATAAAGAAAAACAGGAATTGTGATATCTTTAGTATCCTACCATTTAATGGTCAATATTAGGGGTGTACCGATGCCGACACCAATGAATTGTTATCGGATGATCACTAGTGCATCAGCAATTAATCATAATCAGTGATTATAAAGTTGATAAAAAAAAATTTTAAGTAAAATTTAAATCAAAATTTTTTTATCTAAGAGCTTAGTGATCAAAATTGAAAGAAAAAAAAACTTTTATACACACTTCATCTGGGTTGCGGGTTATGCAAAGATTACATAACAAGATAAAGAAATATGAGTTCATACCATTGATAAAACTAACACTCTAGTTCCAACTTTTGCGAGCTATGCATAAAATACAGTTTTTTATTAATTAAAGCATATTTCCTAATAATTATTAATAAATAATTTATAATCGAGATTAATCTGTGTAAATAATCGTAGCATGAACAATTATTTTAAACAATCGATAATCAGTTTTACTGAATCCGTACACCTCTAGTCAATATCATAATTATTGCCATTTGATTTAAATAAATCACATTTATTTTAAAACTTATTCTGTCGTTTTATTTCAGCCGAAAGAGGATGTTTTAATACAAGTGGAGGACTCTTCTACGCACATAATTTGTGAAGGTGACCAAAAACTCAGGTTGCGTCTGAGGGATATTTTGCTGCAGTGTCTCAATAAGTTCTGAACAAAATACACACCACAAAACATTTTGTTATAAAAAATAATAGAATTCACTTGACTTCTCTTAGAGAATTTAAGGACTCATAAACCATTTTTAAAGACATTGAACTGGAGTAACATTTTAATTATTTTTTAATTGTCTCATTAAACACTTTATACTTTTTTTAGTCACAGATTCATTCTTCAATCAAGTACTATTTATAAACTTTGATTTTTATTCATTCACATCTCATTTATTTTGAAAAGTAATTACTACACCCTTAGTAACAGTGTGTACATTTTCCCAATAAAGCGTGTGCAAAACTTCGAAACAAACATCATCTTCAACTTCTCTTGAAAAATAAAAATTCAGCTTCCACAGCTATTCAAAGCTTTACAACAACAAAATTGACATCTAAATTACTCAATTTATGTTAAAATATTTCCATTGTTAGCTGTTATCTACATTACAAATTCATATTTATATAAGAAAATCTGAAGTACGTTATTTGAATTGCATATTGTGATAATAAAATATTAATAACAAGTGTAATAAAACTTTTCTAAATGATTTTATTTTTTAAAGTTAGATAAATAAATATTATAATGTTTGACACCTTAGCTCAGTTTGTACGGCCTACACCAGGGCTCTCGGACCCCCCGACCGGTCGCCAAACTCCGTTAAGAGTAAGGAGGCCGGTCCACCAGGACATAACCTCTGACCCCTGAGTCAGAGGTAGCCTGTCTGTCCACTGAACTAAGGGTCCCGGGTTGTATTCCCAACATGTTCAAAAAGTTTATTATTGGTGAAATCTGGGTCTACCCTTTCACAGTGATGAATTAACAGCCGAGGACTCAAAAAGGTGGAAAATTTCAGCTTTTTAGGAAGTAAGATTACCGCAAACGATAGGATCCAGGACAAATAGGACAAAGGATATGGAGGAGTGGACAATTTTACCTTGTGGTTAAGGATATAATACTGTGATGAAATATAGGAAAAGGGGTCAAAACTTTGTTATAAAAGGCATATTACCATCCAATATCGACATATGGTTCTTAAACCTGGACATGGGCGAAGAGAGATTTAAGTAGATTGCAGGAAGCAGAGATGAGGTTCCTGAGAGGCATTGAAAATGTAACAAGAAGAGACAGGATAAGGAATGAAATAATTAGGGATGGTTTATAAGTTATATCATTAGAAGAAACACTGAAGAGAAAAAGGTTGCTGTGGTTAGGTCATGTGATGAGATTGGAGGAAGACAGAATGTCTAATAAAGCCTTAGAGAATAGACCAAGCACAGAAGGACATGGAAGCTAAAGCAGCAGATTGAAGATGCGTTGCTGAGGGAGAAGTTTGGAGAGATCAACAGGAATAGAAGAGGATGTGCCAGATGACCCGCAGAGGTGGAAACGTTGGATGATGATATATCATTACAAATACTGTGGATGTTTCTTAACATTTTTTTATTAGAACTAAACTGATAATTTTAGAAAGCACAGAATTGTACCCATAAAAATAAAATTCTAAAACTAATCAAAGTGATACTTGTGGACTTAAATGCAAAACTAAATAGATAAATAGTAATTTAGAAAGTACACTATTCTATTCATGAATATACCTACATGTTTGTAGGTATTTATCTCTCAGGTTTGTCCTAAGTAGTATCAATTAAAGTAATTTGTAACCTCGTTCCATTTCCTTGCTATAACTGTAAACCTGTATAATTATGTCCCCTATCAATTCTATAAAGTCGCACACGAGTGACTCAACAAAGGGAAAGTTATACCTCTTATCAACATAGATATTGGTAAAACGTAAAGACCTATTTTGGACGAGTATAACCGAGTGCTCGCATGACCTTTCTGTCAACAATAGTAATAGTTCAAATGTTATTTTTATACAGGCTGGTCATAAAGTCTGGACATACAAGCAAAGGCCAAAAAAATACTACACAAAGCTGAACAACACATTTATGTATTTCTATGTTTTTATTTAGTTAAAAATGTGTTTAGTCGCCTATATTTATGTATCTTTGTGTATTCCAAAGTGTCCAGAACTTATGGCCATCCTGTAGTTTTATATTAAATGCAAAGGCTATTAGTTTTGTGATTCTAAAATCTGTAGGGATATTGAAGATTTTAACTTTAAATGTTTTACCCTCATCAGTAGCCGCATAGTCTAAGCTGCTACTCTTGCAATAGACGACTGCAGATTATGAGAAGATCGTGGTTCAATCTTGTTTAGATGTACTTAGATGGTTTTCTATTTTTTAAATATTTTTTCTCTATATATGCAAATGCAGGAACACTTTCTTTAAATTCAACCTTTCTCAGCCTTAACCCATTAGGGCATAAGTGTATAGCCTGAATGGGTAGTAAGATACTGCGCTTGAAAATTTTTTTAATTGGAATTTGTTTTATTGCTCTAATACTACTTATTGGCGTGTCAGCCCCAAAATAATTATAGGACAAACTTAACAACCTGACTCCAGACTATTAATTTAGCACTTAACTGAATGTATGAATATTATAATAAATGTCTCATAACAAATCCACATTGGTGGCTGCACAATCTAGTGTGCTAGACTCTCAATCACTAGGTCACCCATAACACAGTATTGAGGGTTTGAAGCCAACTAATAATTGATGTCTTTATACATTTTACATATCATTAGTTCTCCCATCCTCTCTTTGCTATTTTGGATAAAATACCTTAAACTTGCCTTGCTCCCATTATATCAAGACCGACATCTTAGCTCAGTCGGTAGGGTGTCTCTACTGAGCTAAGAGTCCCAGGTTTTATTCCCGGCATTTTTGAAAAAAATTTATCATTGGTGGAATTTGGGTCTACCCTTTCTCATTGATAAGCTAATGGCTGGGCACTGAATATTGTGCTTTTCCTAGTCTTAAGTTAGATTATAAGGCATGTGAAGCTACGGCAGGCCTAGAAAGCCGGTAGTGGAAAATATATGGCTTGGATGAAAAACTAACCCAGGCCACAGGCTGGAAAGAATAATCGATGTTAAAAAAAAACTTAGATCGGGGATTCTCCACAGGTGTGCTGCAGCACTCAGGCGTGCCACGAGATTTTTAGGGGAAATAATATTAGCACAAAATAACGAAAATAAGGAAATTGAAGGTTTGGTCTTTTAAGGTTTTTCTGAATTGTACGTACCACGGCACCCGAAGTTAGACATGGGCTGAAATGTAAATATACTGCTAAGTCTTAAGGATTATATACAAGCTACGTCATCAACCATCAGTTCAGATATCACACTTGTTTTCTAACATAAATCACAAGTCTCACATTTATAATAATTGTTTTCGTAGCCACTGTATTATTCCTTTTTAGTGATTTCACATTGCGCTTGGTATTGCTAGCTTATTGATTTTCAAAACTATTTCTCTATAGATAACTATATGCATGACCATGGCCTGGGGGAGGGGGAGATTGGAGGGTTCAACCATCCCCTCCTCCACCCGAAAGTTGACAATAAAAAATAAATACTCTTTTATTTATGGTTTAAACAAAACAACAAAATACGAGAATATAGGTATTCTAATGTTTAAGTACATTTTTAAAAAAATTGTTTGTGATTATGTTCATTATTCAGGCAACAAAGCTGGGTAGACAAAGACGAAATATAGACAAAGGAAATAGGAAGTATTGGTGAGTTTGGGGAGAACTGTAAAAGCGTGTAAGTCCATTTTAACTGGAAACTTCAAACGATAGTTAGGAAAACATGGTTAAAATTAAATGCAAAGAAACATGAATGAAAGGGTGGGATACGACAAGTTGAAGGGGGTCTAGTTATCAACCCCCAAACAGCTTGCATTTACATATACTCTTATAAAATTTATTTGGAGTGGTCATACCTCATACATTTAAAAAAATGTTGATGCCTCTTAAATACTTTTAAAACTGTCCTCACCTTTTTTTAAAAATTCAGTTGATGTCCTTATATTTAGAAGTTATTAGGATTGATTTAATAGTATATTTTAAAATATAAGGGGGGTGAAATAAATCTAGAACGGGGGCAAAAATTACTAACCCCCTTTAAATCCCACTCCCCCCTGTAACGCCACTTCTCCAGTTCTGCTGCCAATGGTTATTCTGTGAATCTGTCCCGAGACAGCTAACAACTGGAAATCTTCCATTTCCCTCTTTCTTGAGCATCTTCTTTCATACTTTTGTAGCGTTTTACTTTCCTGATATCTGTTAGCATTCCAAACCTCCCTCTACTTCATCATGATCCTCTTCAATAAACAATCCCTGCGTAGTGTGTGGTACAACCAAAACTCTTTTCTCTTCGTTATCATCCTTATCAGACTACTTTCCTCTCCTACCCTCCTCAACACTTCCTAATTACTCACCCTGTTCATCCATTTCACCTTCTCCACTTTTCTCCACAACCACATAATTTTAAAAACCTTTCAAATACCTTTGTTCCTCCTGTCTGATTGTCCACCTCTCGAATCCATATGTCACTACACTCCACCCGAAACACTTGCTATTTGGGTTTATGTAATCGGATCATGTTTTAAAATATCAGAGGAGAGTGAAATAAATCTGGTAATTCCTTTAATTAATAAGTGTGCATTGTAAATTTTCATACTTGGAGGGAGGACACACTATGTAAGTTATATAAGGCACTTAATGTACTAATATTTAATTCCTGCCATTAACTACCATAAAATCTGACTCCAAATAGCTTCTAGAGGCATTTAATATTTGTAATATTTCTTTGGCTGTTGCTACTGAAATGTTGGCCTGGCTACGGCTTTGGCTGTATGTACATATGTATGTATTTATTTACATATGTATGTATGTATGCATATATGTATTTTATTCAGTTTTCTAAAGGCCGTAGCCAGAGGTAGGGTTTGGGGTTTCAAACACCCACCCCCACCTCGAAATTTTATAAACAAAATATATATGGCTTCATTTATGGTTCAAACCGTATCAAAATTAATATAAAAGTACAAATTAGGGGCCTTTGTTGTCATAAAAAGCACTTCAGAGAGCTTCTAAAGTTGTTTAGTATTCAGAAATTTTCCTAGCCTTCGGCAGTTAGGGGGCTATGTTGCCATAAAAAAACACTTCAGATAGCTTTTAAAGGTGTTTAGTATTCAGAAATTTTCCTAGCCTTCACAGTTAGGGGGTAATGTTGCAATAAAAAACTCTTCAGATTGCCTCTAGAACTGTCTTATCATTTAGAATGTTTTCTAGCTTCCGGCAATTGGGGGATGTGTCCACCAAACACCCCTGAAATTATTGGCTGGCTACGGCCTTGGTTTTCTGTTATATCTTTAAATTAACTCAGTAAGGGAATAAGTAGATTTTATTTAAAAAAATATATTAATAAAATAATTTAAACTATGATAACTGTTTGATATGCAACTTTGATATATTCCACTGCGAATAAAAGAAAATGTGAAAAAACGCTTACAAAATTTTAACAAGGGTGCCATGAGATTCTGATCACCTTCCCAAGGGTGCTGCGAGCCTGCAAAGGTTGAAAATCTCTGCCTTGTATTACCTTTACCTTGGTATCCTGTGTACAGTGTACCCTTATAGTGGATTTATTATTCTACTGATTCCACATAGCTAAAGTCTTGTTTTCATAAGAAGCCCGTTATTTGAAAACTGGAAATAAAACTCACTTGCCTCAATACGGGAAATAAATATTAAAATTATTATACGTATATTCACTGTGGTCTAATGGTCAGAGTTCCTTCTACAGTTCCAGAGGTCCCAGGTTCGATCCCCAGGACTTCCATCTTTTTCTGTGAAGCAGTGGGTCTGCAACGGAGTCAAACTATGTCTCGTGAAGACCAATGAGGGGCTACTTGAATTTTTTTTAAAAAGATTAATGGCTGGAGGGTTCGCTGTGCTGACCAAATGGAACCCTCTTTCCGCCAATGTTGGCACTATCATCGCTAACGGTGGTGGCCGCTCGGTCGGTATAACTCACTGGCGAGATCACGCCATTGAGTTTTTTTTGTCTGTTTAGTCATTAGTGTAAAGAAAAATAATACATTAATACACACGGAAGTATTAATGGAAGATTTTCAAAAAGTGAACCTTATAATAAAAAACTAAATAATATATATTTCTATAATGTCAAATTTTATTGACTTTTAATCAATTTTGGTGGTCGAAAGCTGCCTTCCTCAAACACTTAGGGCCCCTTTCGAGATATTGCATGCCAGACCCGCCATACAGAAAAGACTAAGGTATTGCATAACTCTAATATTCAGGCGATCGTATTTAATCCTAAAATAATCTTGTATTTTCAGTTTAATTTAGCCGGGGAAAAAATGTCATTTAATAAGTTACAAAAAGAATAGTAATGTATTAATACATCAAGTCATAGGAGCTGCAATTATCACTTTTGATAGATATTGTCACCTGTAAAATAATACTAATAATAAAGTATTGTGAGTGCTATCATTGTTGAACACAAAATATTATATTTAAATTTTCCGAAAGATTATTTATATAATAATTGGATTTAATCTGCGGTAGTAATAACTCTTAGATTAACAAAAGATTATTTCTGGCCTCAGCCGGAATTAAACCAATGTTTTGGAGAAATAATTAGCCTCCCTTGACCAAACGACCTTAAAAATTATGTTTGCATATCATTTATTTTTTGTCTGACTGGAGTTTTAACTTGGGTTTATTAATCATGTAGATTATATAAGAGCAATACTTACAACTAACTTAACATGTATTAGAATTGTGTTAGGAAGAAACTTTTAGAAAATACAAACACATTTTTTTGTTTTTGTCAACGTTTTTAAGATTTTATATTTGGTATTATTATTGTTATCTTACATGTATTGATATTATTAATCAATTGTAACAACTAAAGATAAACATGATTTGACGTATGAATATTGTTTAAGTAGCTTTTGTAACTGTTAACATAGATTTTCGCATCTCTTTTGGTCTGTAGGGCAATATGCCAATACATAAGTTCCACAAAAGCTACCAATAAAGTCAGTCAATCTACCGTTTAGCTACTGTTACAGAAATCTACTGTCAATATGTTTGCTATTTCCACCACCTCCTCAAATCAATATCAAATTATTACATGACGTAACAATTTGGTCGTCTAGTTATACTTCACAATATTATAAATTGGGACGTTCAAATCACAAAAAAAATCTCGAATATATTTATAAAGAACTTGTCTTCAAATAATAATTTCAAACAATTGGTAAAAGTAATTAATTTTATAGTATTGCGTAGTTAGAAGAATAACAAAATAACAAAAAATAACAAAATTGTATTTTTTTGACACCGGCACTATATACTAATTACACTAATGGGTTAGGGATTAGGTAGGTTGGATTTAGAGGAAGTTTACCTGCATTTGCGTGGAGAGAGACTGGAAAATCATTCAGGGCAAACCACCCTCAGTATATCCACCCGGGATCGAACCCTGATCTCTCCGTCTACGGCAATCTAGTCTATTGCGAGAGTGATGCCTTAGACTATGTGGACACCGAAGTGGGTGAAATTGTATTAATACGATTAATTGATTGAAAAAAATTTCTCTTTCTTTTTTATAAGGCAATAGAAATGACAAACAAAATAGCATTTTTCAGTGCCACCTTGGATTATTCTTTTAAAATTACATTTTAAATATACTAAATACTGAAATTGTAGGGCTCATATTTTTTTAATAATACGAGATTCGAAATAGAATTTAAGATTCGGATTCGAGCAATATAAGACTCGACCCACCTCTATCCTTTTAGCTTATATTTGTATACTGCGCCACCCTCTCGTCAGGGGTCATCCTGTATAAAGCGTAAGACTCGCAATAGATTGGATTATTGGTGATGGATAGTTGTTGTTTTTTACAATGTGGCTATACCAGTTCTTCTCCTGTCCAATGCGGATGCACTTCCTTTAAACAACCCTCCTCTACACTAACATTAATATTTTCCTGTCGGAAGGTCTGATTTGCAATCCCGGCCGGGTGTACAGTACATAGGTGGTTTTTTCCCCTTATTAATGTTTCTCACTCTCCCTTAAAATTCTACCTTGACTATCCCTGTTTTATTAGTGTAAAAATGCAAATGTTCCGGAAGGGGAGTAAGACATGAAGCATATAAAAGCGTTAAACGTACCAATGAAAAATAATAATTATATACTGCTCCGTTTGTTTGAAAATAGTTCCTATTGACGCAGTGGTTTGTTTTGTAACAATTTACCCAGGAGATAAACTTTTCTAATCGTTTTTCCAACCGGAAAAAAAAATCGTATAAAAGGCCAAGATACGATATTGCCAGCCCCATTAGTCGATCAGACACCTTATCTTTCTCTTCACAACTTCGGAGAATTTAGAAACTTTCCATTTATCAGAGCCAAGCGTATCTAGCTGTATTTCGGAGAAATGGCTTTATTTGATTATTAAAATAACTAACGTGACTACTATTAATTCTCGCCTAACAATTATTCGAGCAGCCGCTGTTTTATAACGAACATAAACTTGAACACAAAAATATTTCGGTATATAGAAATAATAAAGATCCCAGGTCCAATTTATAATTTAATTGAACACCTTAATTTAATATATAAGAATTTAAGTCAATATTCGATGAATACGCGAGAAACCCGATGTAAGTAAATACCGGCAAAGGAGTTGTTTATAAATAAACGTATTCTTTCTCCACCGACCGCGGCGCGCCAGTCGTCAAGGCTTGGAAGCTCAAAGACAGTCTTCGTGTCTTGTTGCTTGGTCCGTGTGTTTTTGGCGGGAGCGAGCGATGGTTCGTCGATCGCGCGGGCTGGTGGTGGTAACCGCCGCCGCCTGCGTAGAGGTATTGTTGACGATGTTGGGAACGTCTGGGGGCGTTGACGCCGAGACTCTGGTATGGAGTGAAGAGTTCGACGTCTTCGATCTGTCGGTTTGGAACCACCTGGTGTCGGGTTCCAGAGGGTTCAACGATGAGTTCGAGTATTACAGAAACAATAGGAAGAACAGGTTAGTGAGAATAAGAGAGATGGATTTTAATTGTTGTGTGTTTCAGATTTAAAAAAACTTTGTTGAAACTAAAAAATTTTTTTACTAGATTTACTTCCATTCATATATACGCCATAGAATGTGATATTAAACTTTCACTTTTGACAAAGACTGTCAATTTCGAAAGCTGACAGTTAAACAAAGCAAACTTCTGTTAATGTTGGATATTCTACTAGCGCATTTTTTTATATTTTTTTTTACATTCTCTGAAAGGCTCTTCAAAATTCTGAGGATGAACGATTTGTTTCCTCTACAATAAGACGTCATCGGATAAATTAAAGTAACCACAAACAATTAAATAACATGTTTATCTAAAATAGACAGGGATTAGTTATATAAGAAATAAGGAAGGATATACCATAACAAAACAAAACAAATCAAAAGTTAATCGAATAAAAATGTAGTTTATTACTGACTTTTTTTAAAGTAATCAAAAATTAATCTATTTCTAAATAAAACCAAGATAATTATGTTTCTATGCTTTCATAATGCGGTGGCTGCTAAGGTTTTTTTTTTAACTAATAAGCGGTTAGTAGTGAAGTTTTTATAATTTTATATTTCTTTTCCTGGGGGTTTGTATTTAAAGAATGTTAACAACAATGTTTAAGTTATTTACTTGTTTTTGATTTCATTATTTTAAAACGTCAGCTTGTAAGAGTAAAAACAATTTGCGGTGTTGCAAAAGTTTTTTTTATGCTGAAACCGGATTGTGATAATCTAAAAAAACCAAACAAAAAACTGTATTTCTTATGTAATTATATTTTTTTTACCACAGTGTCTTACTATCCGTTTGGGTATACGTAAATGTACTAATTACGCTAATTTGTTAAGGACTAGTATGATTGTATTTAAAGTAAATGTACCCGCATTTGCGTGGAAGGAGTGTGGGAAACCATTTAGGAAAAATTACCCTAAGTAGCACCTGACTGGAATTTGAACCCCGATCTTACCTTCATCAGCAGGCCAGTCTAACATGAGAGTGACGCCTAAAACCATTTGGCCACTGAAGTAGGTTTCAGTCACCGTTAAAATTCTATTTGTTAGCGGTTTCTTTGAACTGTTTCGAAAATTGCGAAGGGTATTTTGGGTGTCGCAAATTCAAAGTGAAATAAATTTGACCTTCGATCTCTAAATTTCGAAGCTTTGGATATCTATATTAAATATGCCCTACTATTACATCATGGTTCTCTAATTTGTTGATCGGCCTCCCCAACCACCAATCTACTGAAACAGTTCTGAATAATATACCATCCGGTCAGGCTCGAACTAAAGATCCCTGACGTTTCAGAATGAGTGTGCTACATGAATCGCTTTAGTGGCCACGCGGTCTAACGCTCTACTATTGCAGTAAACTAGACTGCTGATGACGGGCTGATCGAGGTTCGAATCTCAACCGGATGTACTGAGGGTGGTTTTTCCAAAATGGTTTTCCTAGAAAATGCGGGTACTCTTTCTATTACCTAACCTCACGAAATTCTAGAACCATTAACGTAATAAGTACACAAGCGTATAGCCGGAAAGGCTAGTAAGACGCGGTATTTAAAAAAAAAAAGTGCTACATGGTAAAAGGAAAGAGCTTAATTTGATTTTATCCGTCACTTCGGCCGTCTATAAAATGTATTACGTATGAAATTATGTAAGGACAAAGAGAAGTTTGAAGCTACGTAACTTTTACGAGATAAGTAAAAATCATTCTTGTATTCGACAGTATCAACAAAGCGAAAGTTGAACTTAATAATATGTTTTACCACGATCTAAGTTGAGATCCCCTCTTCCCCCCCACGTAAGGGCGGTTCACACGAACTGCGGAGTGAAAATTGAATTCATAGTGACTTTGTTCAAAATGAAACATGGAGTTTAGGTCAGGTTAGGCTAGGTTAGGTTAAATTAAGTCAGGTTAAGTGGTTAGGGTTTGAATGGGATTACAGGTTGTTCCGCAATTCGTGTGAAACGGCTGACAGGTATAGACTACTTTATTCCGCAATTCGAGTAGGGGATCGTAAGCTTTTATTTCGTGCCTCCCCCCTCCCCCTGCTCCCCTTCTTATCTTGCTTTTTTTTACGATTTTATAAATTAATTTATTTTAATATTTTTATTGTTTTTAGACATAATGGTTGGTAAAAAAGCTAGTGACCTGATATTTTAGAATACCTACTTTAATTCGCAGTAAAAATTAGGTATATCACGTCATAAATGAATGAAATAGAAGTGAAATTTTACAATTAATAGTCTATATTTTTATTTTCTTTATACTTCGTCTCACCATAAATATTAACCGGACCCTTGGTGTAGTGTTCAGTGCACCTGGCTACAAGCCTATGGGGTTCAGGGTTCTATTCCCAACTGGTACCTTGGGTATTTTTCTTGAAAGGGGAATTATCCCAACGGTCACCAGAGCTTTCTTAGTTGAGCTTAAGTTAAGTTTAAAAGTTTCTACTGGTTCGACACGCTCATACTATCGCCATCACCTCATCTCATCGGGACATGGAAGGAGCCTCCACGGAAAGGTTGTACCATTAGTACATTCGGGCATCCCCTGGACAAAGGTACATTAGTATTGGCTAATATGTCCACTACTGGGTTATAAATGATGTATCTCAGACGTGAATTATTATTATTATTATTATTATTAACATTAATATTTATCAAAAAACCCTTACGTAAGATGGATCCTGACTCCCTTCCACCCCACACAATAAAACATTGATTCTCCCTTCCCCCAAAAACCTTACGTAATTTAAAGATAGCCCCTTAGACGTGCTGTTTAACACAATATCAACTATATTAAGCATGATTAGAAGGGTATATTCTTCAGTGGCGCACCACGCGAAGAAATGAAAGGGGGCGAGGCAAGTGCGGAATTCACTCTCTCCTGAAATATCGCAAATAGCAAGATTAAAACATTTTAATAGCAACAACAATTATAATAACTAAGATTTTTTAACCGTGTAAGTTACAATCGCACACCTCTAATTTAATTTATATCAGGGTTTTTTTTAGCACCGCGTCTTACTACTGTTCAGCTTGTACGCACATGTACTAATTATTTTATTATTATTTTTATTATTTTTATTATTTTATCTACAGAAGATTCACTATATTTGTGTTCCAAATTTTAAGATATGTGCCGTTTGTCAAAATCGAAGACTACAAAACATATTTGATATCAGATATATTGCATGGACTTTGCTTTTTAAATTGTCAGAAAAGGTTCTTCATCCGATGACGCGTCTACAGGCAAACAATGACTCTTATACGATTCAATTTTAAAACAGGCGTTTAACAACTAATTAACCTGCTTCGGTGGGCATGGTTTAAGTTGTCACGCTCGTGTTAGACTAGACTGCCGATGATAGGGAGATCGGGGTTCAAATCTTGATCGGATATACCGAGGGTGATTTTTTTTCAAAGTAGTTTTTCACTCTACATCCACGCAAATTTAGGTACATTTCCTCCTCCAAATTAAACATTCCTCTTCCATAACCCATTAGCATAATTAGTACATATACTAAACAGTTAGTAAGACGTGGTGTTTAAATAAAAGAGGGCTTTATATTAGATCACCGAGACGCGTTGTAGACGTATAGAAATCCCGCTTTGTTCAAAAAGTTATTTGATAGTTTATATCCAGTGTTCTTTGTACCGAAGAATCACATCCAAAATGGTTCTCTTCTCACCAAATCTTTTTAGGACTTCTTCATTGGTCAGCTTGTATGTCCAATTGATCTTCTCGAGTCTTCTCCGACACCACATTTCAAAGATCTCCAAGTATTTCTTTTCCATCTTCCTAAAAGTCCTAGCGTTCGGCTCCATACAGCAAGATGCTCCAAATGTGGGATTTCATCAGTTTCTTCCTCAGTTACAAACGCAACTTGCTTGTCAGTAGCTACCGTAGCTAAAATTGGTGATATTTTTTTTTCTTTAAAAAAATATCTCAAAACTTGGATGCTACTATTGACTTAATCTAGGGGGTAGGGATGAAGACGATAGCTTATAAAAAATGCACCATCATTAACTTGAAGAGCAAATGAGAAATTTACATTGAAACGCGCATGTCGAAAACCACACACATTACACCCGTCCGAGGTTCAAACCCAGACTTTTACTTCGACGCTGATTAAAGTGCAATGCGAGTCTAACGCCTTAGACCGCTCGGACACCAGTTCGTGTAATAGAAAGTGTACTCATTACCCCCTCATTTTCTCCGTGATTGGTACATGAGCGGATGTTGATCCCACCTCTTTAATTCTTCCAACTACGCCCCTAAAAAAAAGCTTATAGCTATCTATTATTTTCTTATATAACCAAACCATTAAATTAACTCACTTAAAAACAAAACAAAAATTGTTGAAGTCAGTTCTAGAAGTTAGTTATGATGTATGCATGTCTTGTGTGATGTAATATAATATTTAAAGAACTTTATGTGATGAATTATGGAAAGAGGAAATAATAGCGCACGTCATATTATATGTACAGATACGTGCAAAAGAAAGAATGGTAATCACCTCGTTCAGATATAGTAATATTTTAAAGTTTTGATTTGGATTTATCCATATGCGTTTATTATGCGTTATATATTTTTTTTAATATAACGGATTCCATATTTTGGTACTGCAAAATCAAAAAGCTTTTAATACACTTTATATTAAAAATACCCGCTTTGGTGGCGTAATTGGCTAACGCGCTAGTCGTGTTGAGCTCGACCGCCGAGGACGGGGAGATCGAGGTTCGAATCACGGTCGGGAGAACTAAGGGAGGTTTTTCCTAAATGGTTCTCCACTCTCCCTCCACTCAAATGTGGGTTCACTTCCTCTAATTCAACCTTCCCAATTCCTAATACATTATCTTAATTAGTACTTAAACCGTATAACCCGAACGGGTAGTAAGATGCGGTGCTAAATAATAATAATAATAATAATAATAATAATATATTATTAATATAGTGGATGCGATAGTTGGTAACGGAAATATTAATATGCGTTATATTAAATTAAGAGGTATATATTAAACTTATCGATTGCAATATTTTGAAACGGCAATATAAAGACACGTTTATTATGATTTATATTATAACTATAAAAGGTATATCGATAGGTTATGTAATATTTAATATAATAGGGCTTTGTAGACGAACTTTCTTTAGATTTGTAAAAAGTTTTATCTTCTATCTCATTTTCTTTTTCCGGAATGTGGGTGGCTGGACTGACCCAATGATTGACCTTCTCTGCGAGATGAGGCCAATTTTGAGGGAGGGGGTGGGGACAAAGGCAAAGGACGTATGCTAAAACGTATTTTAAAAGGTTTGATGTAGAACGTGGTAGAACGAGGGGCTCAGAACAGATAAAAACTTTTTTTTAATTTCTCTACTGACCAAATAAAACTGTTTGTTATTTTTTATTATTATATCGACATTGAAACCAACTAACTATACCAACTATCAAAAGTGATGGTTTCAAAACGTTGATTGTAAGTATGGATTTACAAAAGATAATTTAGTAACGTTTGTAACTGTCAATTATATACAGATATATAGATAGGAAGGAACATTTTGACATTTATAAAAAAATACTTAAACAATTTCCATAGATTCTTACGTAAATTAATAAAATGTTATCAATGTTGACAGCAAAAAAAAAAGTTTGTATATTTTTTTAAATTCCTCCCTTTCAGAATACTTATTACCTTACCTTCTACGAGTTCACTATTCCGACCCGGAAGAATTAAATTTTGTTCAACACTGTACATTAAATTTAATAAAAAAAAGTTTGCAGAATACACCCAGCATTCTCCCTTCCCTTCACCACCGCCCTCCCCCCCCTTTTTTTCCTTCGAGTAACCTTGATCAAAGCATGTAATTTTCCTTCTCGTGTGTAAATGGTCTGTTCCTAAAACATCCTCCTCGGCGGTTTGAAGACCTTCGACGGTTAGGGTTCAAGGTTAGACGGACGGACTTCCTCAGACGAGGATTTTATCACTCAAGGTCCATCGTAAAGGTATCTGACCCGATATAAAGGTGTTAGGGCGGATGAGGTTATAAACGGACAAGAGAAAAGGTCTGTAATAGATTGGTGACCGACATTCTGGAGGATGTCACATCTACCTTAGACTTTCAGAAGGGAAAGGGATTCCCCCTCCTTCCTGCCAGTTGCAATACACCTCCACAATCCAATTTTCATATGAAGAGCCTCATCTGACAGATACGCTACTGACATTTTTGATATATAATACCTTCTTCCTATTAAGTCGACAACCCGAAGTTGGTTTTATGTGATTCCCAACTAACCGAAGCCGGGCATGCAATTAGACCTTTGACTGGATAGTGCTGTCTGCACCATCTGGTAGAAATCTCATGCACTAGGGTAGTTCAGGAGGTGTGATGGTTTCTTGTTGTCTTCCACATTCAATTTCTACGAGCGTGCATGAAAGAAATTACCAGTTTTACCGGAAAAGGTATTTTCACATACCTTCCAGGGTTCTTTTACGTACCACAATCGATATGTCACTGACGGCTTTACTTCTCCTCCGAAGGAAGTTGTGCTACTAAAGAAAAATACATTGACCCCAGTTGAGTATGAACCCACGGACATCGGGTCCTGAGGCGAGTACTTCACCCCAAGACCATCGAGGTCGATATCAACAAAAAAATTGAACAATGCTGACCACAAAAAAAAATGCATATTTTATAAAAGCCCTTTCCTATAAAAACTGGACTGTAGCATAGTCGGATTAGCAGGATATTTACCAGCATTGTTGGTTACGTGGGCTAAAGCGTCGGTCTTGTCTACTCTGGTTAGCTGAAGAAGGAGAGATTGGGCTTCAAATCACGGCCGTAAATGCCAAGGGTAGTTTATCCCAAACGAGAATGACTTTCTGTTCTACCTCTAAGCAACTGCGGGATACATTTCCTCTAAGTCATTTCTTCCTTTTTCTTATCTCTTAAGTAGTAAAATGTGGAGAGCACGAATCGATAGTAAGATGTGGCTAATAAAACAACCTAGTGTTGAAGAGGGTTGTTTTATAGGAAATGCATCTGCATTAAATTATATGGTGGGGGAAAACAGGGCTGTGATATCAATACGCCAAGCCTTCGACTCAGACTCCTCTATTTTTCTACTGTCAGACTTCTCTATTTTCTACTGTCAGACTTCTCTATTTTCTACTGTCAGACTCCTCTATTTTCTACTGTCAGACTTCTCTATTTTCTACTGTCCGACTCCTCTATTTTTTACTGTCTGACTTCTTCATAAACGACTAAAGTATATTAATTAGTACTAACAAATTGATGGCGGTAAAATGCTCCAATACATATAGATGACTTTAGGCGAAGCTTAATTCAAATTGTGAATATATATATTTGAATACAGTTGTCAGTCCAAATTATAAATTTTAGTCCTAAATAATAAAAAAAGTATAGACTGTTGTTATATTATTATTAGTTTTTTTTAAAATTAGATTTGGAGTCTGTAAATAGTCTGTAAATTTTTACCGACTGCGACTCCGACTTCACAGCGCTGGGAAACCCACCGAGACGAATTACATTATGGAAATACGTTTTGTGCACCCAGTCTAGAGTCGAAGTTCGGCCTCCCTGTCATCTTAAATCCATCTTATTGCCAGAGTGACACCGTAAACCCCGTTACCAATGGTGCTCGGAGTTACGATTGTCTCACTAGGGTGAGTTTGTAGACTCACCCATATCCCCCAGAAACAAGATGTTGAAATGTCTGTCGTGTTTTTCCAGTTTCGTGAAGGACGGGATCCTGTACCTGAAGCCGACCCTCACCGCCGCAGACTATGGGGAGAGGTTCCTGTACCAAGGGGGACTCTCTCATCGGGACTGCAACCTGTCCCCTTGCGAGACGTGAGTACTACACTTAGAGCAGGCTCTTGGAGGAGCTAGGAGAGGTATTGCAACCTGTTCCCTCGCGAGACGTGAGTACTACACTTAGAGCAGGCTCTTGGAGGAGCTAGGAAAGGTATTGCAACCTGTTCCCTCGCGAGACGTGAGTACTACACTTAGAGCAGGCTCTTGGAGGAGCTAGTACAAGGTTGGAACTAGGATTAGACCACTTAGTACCCTTGTTAAGTTTTCTGGCACTGACGGGAATCGAAACGAGGACGCTAAGTTTAGTATCTAGACACGCGCGTACCAATAAAGCTACAGTCCAATTTTCACATGAAGGGCCTGTTTTTTTAGAAAATACAAACTTATTGTTTGTGGCCAACGTTGATAACATATTACAATATCAATTACATAATTAACTGCTTTGGTGGCCACGTGTTCTAAGGCATCACTCTCGCAACAAACTAAACTGCCGATGACAGTGATATAGGGGTTCGAATCCCGGTCAGCTGTACAAATTCCCCTCCCAAATTGTTCTCCACTCTCTCCCCTCGTGAATGTAGTTACACTACCTCTAAATTCAAACTTCTTCATCCTTAGCGCATCAGTTTAATAAAGGTATTGATAATCTATCTAAATGACAGCTGCCGATCACATGACTTGACATATGAATACGTGAAAGTAGATCTATAAGCTTTTCTAGAGATCTAATAAGGCTCTTCCTGTGGATATTGGACTATAAGTAGTCAGACTATGTAATCAAACTAAACCTGCGGGTGTTTCAAGTCGTTTTCGTAGGTCCTAGATACAAATGGCCCGGATGCTCTTGTTAATTGAAACAATTAACCTCAATTCGCTTCTCTCTAATTAGCGTGATTAATGAGAGGTTGTTGGGTATCTAGAGTCTACTCACCGACATACCGTGATTCATTCGTCGCGGAGGAACCAGCGCGATTTAAAACAAATGGACCGTCCGTACTGGTGGGCACGGAGACAAAGCGGTCAATCTCATCTGGTATGATTTGCCGGTGAAAGGGTGTTTAGGGTTCGAATCTCAGCCGGATCAACTGAGGTTTTTTTTAAATTAAAAATTACCCGCTTCAGCGGTCGCGTGGTCTAACACGCTACTCTCCCAATAGACTAGACCACTGATGACGGGGAGATCGAGGTTCGAATCTCGGTCGGGTGTACTGAGGGTGATTTTCCAAAATGGTTTTCCACTTTCCTTTCATACAAATACGGGTACATATTCTCTAAATACAACCTAACTATTCCCTAAAACTATATGCAGTATAACGAGAACGGGTAGTAAGACTTGGTTATAAAGAAAATGACAATTAGGACTGTGCTGGTGAGCCGATTCCTCCAATGTTACTAACAAGCGCGGGAGAGTGGTTGGCCGTCAAAAACTCTTCTAAACATCCTGTTTGACAAGTCCTGTTTGAGCTATTATTAACACACCTGTCCGTCATATGAGGAAACAAGTAGTCGAGACAAAAAGACGACTGGCACAATGGTACAGAGGCAGGCCTGGCAAGTCTTAAAAAGGATCGTGGGTTTGAGCCACAAGACGTGATCAAATAATTTATAGGGTCTGGGTATCATATGAATGTAAAGATACATTCTGGGTGTTTCGTAATGTTGCACCCACTGGGTGGACGGTGGGGTGTAAAGAAATTAGCCCCCTACCCTCTATTTTCCGTATTTTCCAATATCACAAATAATTGCAGTAGAGCGTCGATAATTCGGACGTAAAAAATCTGGATTGCCAAGAAAAAATATTGTTTGTAAAAATAACCACAGTGATATCAATATCGTGTACATGGCCGCCAAAGAAAAACTTATGTCAACTCTCGTTTTAAAAAAATTGGAATTTTTTTTTGTTAGATTTTTGCCTTATTATATTTTTCGGAATTTGTGATATTTATAAAAAAACAAAACAATGTTTAAGTTCGTTGTTTAAATGTTTCTACCTTAACAGCGAGTTCTCGTAAGTATCTCGTCTGTGCTTTTTTTTTAAATAGGTACTGTATTTTTGAAAATCTGGACAAATCAATAATCCGGATTTGGTTGTTCCCCAATTAGTCTGAATTATCGACGTTCTACTGTATGATATAAACCTAAAACATAGACAGTGTAACCTATAATAAATGAATAAACGTTGACTGAATTAGCTAATTTTAAGAACAGACTTATGACATGGTATTTATTCTAAAGGTGTACCGTAATACATATTAAAATTATTTCCTCTGAAATCACCAATTATTGTAAAAAAAATAAATAAAGTACACAAATGATAACTTCGGTGGATTATTTGACCTCTTCCTCTAGTGTGTGGTCCCCTCCCCCCCCCCCCCCCCCCCCCCCCCCC
>CABFOV010002472.1:73231-84708 GCA_902141375.1 Timema poppense
AAAAAAAGAAAAAAAAAAAAAAAAAATTCAAATGAAAACTATTATTTGACTAATCTAGAGCTCACTGTTGTCAATTGAAGGATACAGAAAATTGCACTTCGATACGTTTTCTAGTTCGAGCGTAATCTTGAATTTGACATTCCGGTTAAACGGTTGTAAGATGGGTTCTTAAATGACACTTAGATACCGAGTAGTCCAGTTGATGGAGTGGTCCTTTTTTTTCTCACAAACGTTCCATCAAAATGTCGTCTGTCGTGAGTTCCTTAGTACAACTTCCTTCTGAGGGGAAGTAAAATCGTCGCGTCAATCCCATGTCGATTTGTGGCATGTATAAGAACCCTGGACGGTATATGAAAATACTTTCCCGGCATAATTGGTAGGCCATTTCGCTCTCGCTTATAGAAATTCTGATATGCTGATTAGGCTCATATAGTTTGAATTAACGGGCTAGGGCTCAAATACCAACAAAGGGTACTTATACTCCATTCACGGTAGGAATTACTCTCTAAAAGGTCTTTTTTCCTACCAATATCCTACTATATAATAGATTTATGGTAGGGAAAAAGGCCTTTCAGAAAAACAATTCCTACCGTGAACAGACTTTACTTGGTATTTTATAAATGTTTTCCCACTCGCCCTCCACACAAACAAGGGTACATGTCCTCAAATTGATATTACTGTAGATATGTAGCTAAACCGGAGGGTTAAGTATGACACAAAGCACGGGGAGGGAAGGTTGTAACACCCACATAATTGGCGTGAAGGGAGGATGAGAAAACTACACTTGCCTCCGACTAGGATTCGAACCCCAACATCTACGTCGATGGTAAACAAGTGCAGCGTTAAGTCCAACGCTCAAAACTGTTCGTCCATCGTTGCGGGTACCTGGGTAACGTCATCTTCACTTATACAAAATTCCCTTTTTTTTTGTTTTCAAGCATCGAGTCTTACTACCCGTTTGGGTTAGACACATATGTACTGATTTATTTAATGTATTAGGGATGAAGAAGGTTTAATTTAGAGGAAGTGCACCCGCTTTTGCGTGGATAGAGAATGGAAAAAAACACCCTCAGTACACCCGACCGGGAAATGTCATTGTTGATGTTAAAGAAGCCCAGAAGCCCATTGCATAGATTATGAAATGGCAGCTTTCAATTAAAACCTTTAGATTTAAGAAATGTCAATAGAAAATTCATTTAGATGGTTAGAATATATTAAATATATCTAGGCCTACTCTAAATTCGACCACAAATTTAAAATACCTCTCCTTGGATATTTTGGAAGCCTAAAGGTTTTGTGCGCTTCATTTTTTTTAAATGATGAAAATTGTTTTGGTTGAATTCCGGGTATCATTGTTGAAAAAAATCGCTTCACGTTTTAAATATGTAGATAGATATAAAATTGTTAGTTGCAAAGGAAAATTATCAAGCGCACTGATTCGCTAAACGGAAATTTACTTTCTTATTCCTCCATTACGAAATGGTGAGCAAACTTGTAATAATTCCAGATGTTTTATTTTGTGACCTTGAATTAATCTGGTGCATAGAAGAAAATGTATAACATACTTGCATGGTGATGTGCTAAACACGATCGACACAGGTCTGACACAGTTGAATAACCAAAAAACGCATAGAGGTTATTCTGCAACACATTTGCTCTGAGCGTTTCTTGTGGCCAAACAAAACAATATCTTGTGAAGGTGCCATCTTGGTTAAGGCAATAAGAACAGTGCTTCTATCACGTTCCATTTGGAAAAGCCTAACAAAAATCTGCATCGGTAGACACGCCGTTTAAATGGATTCGGGGCTGAGGAGGATTTTTTGTTTTGTTTTTTATAAATGGTTTCCCCACTTTATTTACGCACAAGGCTACATTTTATGTATAAATTCTACTTTACTCTTCTTTATTCAATAGTGTATTCAAATATATGTATCCTGGACGGGTAGTAGGACGTTTACCCAGTGGTGGCTCGTGTATAGGCACTGCGGAACTGCAGCAACCCCTATTTCCACTTGATATTATCAATAACATTTAATGGTGACCTGGCGGTCTAGGGGTAAGGTGTCAGACTTCTATGCTGGCGGCCGGGGTTCAATCCTCGGTCCCGGCATATATTTATCTGATTACCAAACTCTTCCTTCACCTCTGACAAGACATCTTGGGAATGTGAGGAATGCCAGGCCTCCACCGTGGTTCGGATTCCACGTTAAACTGTAGGTCCTCCATTTCATCTCACAATCACCCTAACATTACACATTAGCGTAAGTGCGTATAACCCGAACGGGTAGTAAGACGGGGTGCTAATAATAATAATAATAATAATAATAACATTTAATATAATGAGTCCTTTTTTCTTTAATTCTTTCTTTATTTTTGTAGTACAATATTTATTCCCTAAGCTTAATGCCAGTACTTCAGTAGCCATCCCCCAGTTTATTAAAATATACAATTATCTTTGTATGGAACTGTGCTCTTCACAGTGCCAGCGACGTGGTGTTTGACTGTTGTTCGCATGCGCAC
Source organism: Timema poppense (assembly GCA_902141375.1). NCBI lineage: Eukaryota > Metazoa > Arthropoda > Insecta > Phasmatodea > Timematidae > Timema > Timema poppense. The sequence continues at coordinate 75,752 of CABFOV010002472.1, forward strand.
ATAGGAGTGGGGTGGGGAGGAAGGCGGGACTACCAGGTAGAGATAGCACTGTTGCTCTCGCAGTGCCGGCTTTGGCGTGATGGTGGAAAGAAGTTGTTTTTTTACTCAGCGTATGTTGTGCTTAAAAACCGTGTACCATTTTCTTGGATGTGATAAAGTGTAGAAGAGTGTAGAATTAGATTATTATTCTGCTTCCAGCTATTCTATTTTTTTCGGTTCTTTTATTTAACTGAAAGACTAAATGCACTTGGAGTACTTTCAATGGAGAAAAATTTCCTCAATTCTCATCCAGAGATCAAGGAGAAAATTATTGAACTTTTTGCAGAAATTAAAACAAGAAGAATGGATTTCATTTTTAAATGAATAGATCAAGCTTTAGCAGTAACAATTTAAGTTAAAGTAAGTAAAAAAGAATATTTTTTTGTTAAGATTTTATCAAGTTTCTGAATAAATGTTCTTTTTATACATGTTTTTTTTCCTTTTACATAATTTAAAACAAAGTATAAACATTTTCTGGAGCAGCACCCTCACTAATTTTAGCTATGAGCTGCCACTGCGTTTATCACAAAGAAAATATAGCAAAATACCAATTTCCGGAAAGAAGTTGAATAAGTAGATGATACAAAAGATAAACTTAGTAGTAAAATAGGCAATGAAATAAAGACACTTTTATCTCAGGACAATATGGCCTTCTTTGCTGTTTTATTTTGTTAGAATATATTGAAATATGACACCTGAACACGGGAATCGAACACGGGACCTTTGTTTTAGTGCGCCAATGCAGCATTAATCCACAACCGAGTCACAGGGCGCTGTGATATCAATGATAGCTCAAAGTAGCCTATAATATCCACACGTCCATCACAGACTTTGCCTTAAAATATGAGCGAAGAATGACCCTTAGCAGGGGACGATCACGGGATTGCTCATTGGTGCGCTAAACCAAAGGTCCCAGGTTCGATTCCCGTGCCCAGGTGTCATTTTTCAATCCATACGAATATGATTCAGTTACTGCTGATTTCCGTACATACAATCATTTATTCCCCAAGCTTCACCTTTCATCATATATAGGCTCATACTTAGTTGTATAGCGTTGCTTTCTTCCATATTATTTATATTTTGTGTTCCTAACAAACTCCTAGTACATTGTAAATGGGTCTTGAGTAGCCAAATGCTCACACAGTAGTTTTAAAAAAGGAAACAATACACTAATTTCATTGTAAAAACTTTACGTCCAAACTCGAATGCTTTCAGCTATCATCACATTCTATGAGACTTTCTTTTGTTGGATTTAACCTTGTTGGTTTATTTTTTACCTCAAAGACATAATCAAACTAAAGTATAAGTTTTTCTTACTTTCCGCCCCATAAATTAAGCCATGAAACGGATTTGTAAAGCAGCTTAAGCAAGTTGATGTACTTTTCAATTTGAGAGCAGTGTTTGAATACTTCGAAACGAGTCGGCTAATTACTGGGTTTGTGACATTACCTAATGAAACATTGATGAACCCGAGGTTATCTTTACTACAGGCTTAACTCAAAAATATCTCTGATAATTTGTGCCTTCAACTTTATTTTTACGAAATTTATAATGTCATGTCAAAAATGTATGTTTATTATAGGCCTGAATATTATTTGTTTCATTTTCAACTTTGGTTAAGTGCAATTAAATCCGTATTATTAATATTATTTATTTTTTTTGACCTCGGGGGTCTTGGGATAAAGTGCTTGCCTAAGGATCCGATGTTCGTGGGTTCAAACCCAGCCGAGGGTGACGGATTTTTCTTGTGCGATAAAAATAATACGTAGCACAACTTCCTTCGGAGGGGAAGTAAATCCGTCGGACCCATGTCGAGTGTGGCCTGTAAAATAATCCTGGAAGGTATGTGAAAGTACTTTTCACAGAGAAAAAAACTGCTAGGCTATTTCGAGCTCGCTCATAGAAATTCTCGCGTGCCGATATAATCAGTAGGTTCAGAAAGTGCGCGTTAAATATCTCAAATAAATAATATTATTGTTGTTATTAATATCATAATTAATCAGACAGGGAAGACGCCTAGGATTCTAGCGAAAAAGGAATAGGTTCTACACCATACAAACGTATTCTTTGTGTTCAACATTGATTACCTAGTGCTATTTTGTAGTTATCGATGTTAATCTGACTGACTGACATGACTTTACGTATAAATAAATGGAAAATAAATTTTATAAATTTTCTCAGGATCTACAGACGAATATAAGAAAAAGAAAAAAGGGAGTGAATTGTGGATTCGATCCACTTCACTTGCCACGAACACGAAATATACGTTCAACATTTTTACAGTAGCCCCATGGCTTCTTTGATGCTGACTGACAGCTCACAGCTGACAGCTGACAGTCAACATTTAGGGATATACATAAATTTTGACTGTCAGAAGTTACAGCTGCTAAACACATGTTTTTGCAGGTAATATGGTTTGGCGTAGGGATACATAATTTGGTCTAGTAGCTTTTCAAAGCCGTCAGCTGTCAGTCAGCACCAAAGAAGCCATGGGGCTACTGTAGATTAAAACCGACAATAACCAGAGCTGGACCTATCTCGGGGGCCGCATGATCTAAGGCATCAATCTCGCAATATAATAGACCACTGATGACAGGGAGATATGGTTCTAATCCCGGTCGGTTGTACTGAGGTTTTTTTTTTCCTAACTGGTTTTCTAAACTCCCTCAACACAAATGTGCGTACACTTCCTTTAAATTCAAACTTACTCATCCTTAACTCATCACCGTAATTAGTGCATATGCATACAACCTGAACATGAAGTAAAACGCGATAAAAAAAACCAAGATGATAAAAATTGTATTTTGTAGATTTTTATTATATATTTAACGTGCACTTTCTAATTGACTTATCATGTCAGGACTCAACTTTCAAACTAACAAAACAAACACAACACCTAGGCCCATGACCCTTATTTAATCTATCATTGTGAAAAGGGAAAGCCCCGATTTCCCCATTTATATAGTTTCGGTCGTATCTGGTATCAAACCCGGGATCTTGGACTCAAAAGGCAAACGTGTTACCGACTGAACTAAGGTGTCGTACCAGAAGGTGAAACACGTGGGTGAGGGGGTGGGGGGAGTAAAACATTAAATCAAGGTCCGGTGTGTGTTTTCCCATGTTCAGGTGGTGTTAACAATATAAATACGCCAGTATATCTCTAACTACATCCTGTAATTAATAACGCGGTACTAATTAAATTCAACTAAAAGTTAATTTACACAACGTGTTGTGTAATAGGCATCATCTTGTGACCCTGGCCGTGGTGGCTGATGGTCCTATAGACAGATGGACATCTCACACTTCCAAACAGTAGAATTACGTTCACTGTGGCCAGGGTAGGCAAATTTAATTAAAACTGCAACTGTGAATAATTGTTCTCACCCGTTTTGTCCCCATTTGACCAATAATACGAAGACTTTGCATATTTTTTTAAAAAACTGTATGGCACATATCACCAGGAGGGACGTGACATACAGGTTCGGTCGTCTGTATGTGGACTATTACTGTGGATTCACACGTTCGCCGAAAATCGAGCGCAGAACAAAATAGTAGTCACGTGACGAGCTCTAAGCCAATCACACAAGATTTCCGCCTCATCTGCGTGGAGCTGTTGCGCTTAGATTCAACTCACCTCTACTTCGTCCGCTCTGCCCGAGATCTTCGGCACGGGAGAACAAATCAAATCTTATAACCGACCATCTCAAATCAATGCGCATGCGCTCTGCAGCCAGAAGCAAGCAGACAGTTTCGTTGGCCGTTGTGAGGATATTTGAAGTAACCCGTTAATATAAAGCGTGTGTGTCGATGTATTGGATTGTGCCAAGACACAGCGTTATATTTTGAAAACATCCCTCAGGAGATTGATCTAAAATATATGTTTATCTACTAGAAAATAAAATATGTTGATAATCAGCTGTTTAAGTTAGCGTTGCAATGCCTCATGGGTCAACATACAGCGAGTGAATTGCTGCACTACTCAAGCAGATTCTGCTTTCTATTTTCGACGGACGTGTGAATCAAGCTTTAGCCGCTCTGTTGGCACAGAGCGTTGCTCAGGGTACACCATAGGAGGTTGTCTACACGTCGTACCCATGATGAGATGATGTGATGATAGTTATTATTGAGCTGTGCAGCCAGCGGGAGCCTTAACCTAACTTAAGCCCAATTAACCAAACCTTGGTGACCATTGGGATCATTCGCCTAGAGGGAATACTCAATGTACCAGCCGGGAATAGAACCCGGGATCCCAAGTCCAGGTACACTGACCGCTACACCACGGGGCTGGTTTTAGACTCTTTAGTCCATAGTTCACATGGGAATGTATGTTCATTGATTAGTGACCAATGAGCAGGGCCGTTTTAACAAAATGTGAGGCTCGAGCCAAAAAATCTTAGGCCTTTCTTTATACGGCAGTTTTTCAGTTTTAGCATCAAGCCGTTATAATATATTGATACGTACTCGGTACTTATTTTACTTAATAATTTCTCACGTTTTATGGAATATTGATCAACACATCAAATGACTGTACTTTATTAAATACAAACAATCAATCCAATTAAGTTAACAAAAGTAAATTCCTCTTTGCACCATTCCACTGTTAGTTTTCTGCGGACCGACAGCGGTAGCACAATGGCGGCGTATTCTACTGAACTGCAGCACATTACTCGAACAACGTAAATCTTAAATGACATAAAGTTAAGTTGTTCAGGAATATGGAATGGAATCCTATCACTAAGCGAATACCTATTGCTGTTAATTATCTGTACACTATTTGATACGAAATTTAGAATAATAACCATAATTTATTTAATAATTTTGGGGGGAGATGTGGCCCCCTGGAGTGTGAGGCCTATAGCAATTGCCCCCTTTGTCCCCCCTAAACGTTGCCCTGCCAATGAATCTTCTAATGAATGACGATAACAATTAATTACAGGTATTATTATTATTATTATTATTAGGTGTTCTGTCTTATGACAGGTCCATTCCTTTTGCCAGTGAACTTAAAGCGCCAATGCGCCCTGTCCTCTGCCTCCTCCTTCAGTTTCCAGGTATAGTTTAGAATACCTGTGCTTATCCTGATAAATAACTACGTTACAAGTATAGTAATTATACCCTTGACGTGGTTTGTTATCAGGGTGATGTAGTATTTACTGACGTGGGAAGTAAAAGGAGGTAAGTCACATGTCAGTCTGTAAAGGTGTCAAGAACACTCTAAAGCAAAATTGACCTACTGCATTGTCAGATCAGGGCTTATCTTTAGAAATGCTGATTGTTATTTACGATAAACAGAATATGAATAAAACCTAGTAGAAAATATTGAAATTAAAAACCAATTTTCCCAGAATTATCGTAACTGGCAGCTAGAAAAGTTACTAGATCTACTTTCCCGTATTCATACGTCAATTCATGTGATCTTCAGATATCACTTAACTTATAAAATAACACAAATAATATAGTAAAATTTTATCATTGTTGACCGGAAATAATATATACGTATTTTCTAAAAGTGTATTACAACCAAAAATATATTGTATTTTAGTGAGTCTTCGTTTCCACTCGTAAAAACATTCATTTAAATATGATTGAAAAATGACACCTTGTCACAAGTTTGATTTCCGTCTTCAAAAGTATTTTTTCAACCATATTTAAATAAAATCCATACCAATATTATTTCCAAGAATTGTCCAATAGCTCCTCACCCGCTTCAGTGGCGTCACTTTCGTAATAAACTCGTACTGCCAGTGACGTGGAGTTCGGGGCTCAAATCCTGATCGGGTAGTTTTCAAAGATGGTTTTACACTCTCTCTCTCCAGACAAATGCAGGCACACTTCATATTAAGATAACTTTCTTAATCCATAAAAAATCATTAGCGTACATTAGTGTACAACCCGAACGGGTAGTAAGACATGGTGATAAAAAAAATCCCTCACCCGCTTTGGTGGTCGCATGGTCTAAGGCGTCACTCTCGTAGTAAACTAGACTGCTGATGACGTGGTGATAGGGGTTAAATTCCGGTCGGATGTACTTAGGGTGTTTTTTCCCTAAATGGTTTTCCCAATATTTCTCTAGGCGAATGTAGGTACAGTTCCTCAAAACACATCAGCGTAATTAGTACATGAGTATATAACTCGAATGAGTAATAAAATGCGGTGGTCAAAAACATAAAAATAGCTCCGAAGTGATTGTTTGTAAGAAGTGACCCGATGTTATGTTTTCCTCAGGATCGCCGGCCAAGACATCATGCTGCCCATCCAGTCAGCCAGGATACGAACCCTGGGCTCTTTCGGGTTCCTGTACGGCCGGGTGGAAGTAAGGGCTAGGATGCCTAGGGGAGATTGGATCTGGCCAGGTACGAACTAGATACCACAAGTGTGGGATTACTTATTAGTACGGGTAAGCCAAGGCACCCTCCTCTGTTGGTCGCGGGTTCAATCCCGAGGGTGGTAACTAATCCTTCCTCCAAACGAATGCTGGTGCAGTTTCTTTTACTCCTCTTATATCTTCACCCATTGCATTGAGTCAGGTACCATGGTTCAGTTGTTAAATAATCTTTCTGGTGATCTTGAGGTACCAGTTTCGATCGTTGAAATAATCGAAACTGTACCACTGGTGAAATCATATAGGCCATATTCTAATGTAATGCGCATGACCGTTGGTTTTTAAAATAATTGTGTTGTTCAGTTTTCATAAGGGCCCCGACAGCTAAAAAAAACTATAAGATCTCCTTTTACGTATTTATACGTCAAGTCGTGTGATCAGCGACCTCAATTTTAATAGATATTATCAATTCCTATATATAATAACAATAATGAATTAAAGGTTATCAATGCTGGCCGCAAAAAAATTATGTATTTTCAACAATAAAAATGCCCTTCATATGAAAATTGAACTATATGAATTATATTAAGTTATTAAATTACCTAACAATATATTAGTATCAGCTTTGGTGGTCTTGAGGTAAAGTGCGCGCCCCACGACCCGATGTTCGCGGATTCGTACCCGGCAGAGGTCAACATATTTTTACCAAGCAATTAAAATCCGTAGCACACTTTACTTCGGATGTAAAGTAAATCCGTCGGTCCCTTGTAGGGTGTGGTATGGTAAAAGATTCCCTGAAAGGTATAGGAGATATTTTTTTCAGGAAATTTGGAGGCTCTTTCTCGCTTACACGAAGAAATTCAGTGCGGAAAGCAACGTGGAATTCCTGCATTTTCAGAACCCTCCTAGCACCCTTCGTTAATGCTAATGGCATGCTTGAGTTACATTAATCTGCGGCTCAGTTTGCGGAAAGATTGGCTAGCACCAATGTACCGTTGCCCAAGGGACGCCCGAATATATTAATCGTACATCCTTTTCGTGGAGGCTCTTTCCGTACCCCGGTGAGATGAAAGTATGATGATAGTGAATATGATGGGGTGAAGCCCATGAAGATGTTAACCTAACTTAGGCCTAATTAACCAAACCTTGTAATATTGGCAATTAATCCCCTTTCGATTAAAAAAAAGTTCCCCGGTACCAGAGTGGAATCGAACCCGGGACCTTTGGGTTAGCAGCCAGGAGCACTGAACACTATACCACGAGGTCGGTTACCCTCCGTTTACCCTCGAAGGTAGCAAGCTTACCTTGCATTATCCACTATGGTATAGCTTATAAGGTGGAATCATAGTGTAATCCGTCAAGGTAAGCCCTGATAGCTTTCAGAATGAACGGAGTATAAATGTGCTTTCTTTCAGATCTTAATGTGGTTGACACTAAACAGCTGAAGTGATGAGTGCGTGCGATGCTCCTATTGGATGGATGTTCGCCTCATCTTCAGTTTATAGGAAACTGGCTATAACGTTCCCGTCGTGGGTTTTTTTCCTCAGCGATTTGGATGAAACCGGTGGACAATGAGTACGGCGCGTGGCCCTCCTCGGGAGAGATCGACCTGGTGGAGATCAGGTCCAACAGGAAGCTGAGGAGCTCCCAGGGGCTGTCACAAGGGGTGGACAGGATGGGGGCTACCTTGCACTTCGGCGTCAACTCCTCCTATAACATCTGGAGACCCACCCATTGGGAGAAGTGAGTAACAGGGTTCTTTCACACGAAAATTTGCCCTTCAGAGAGGTAGTCATAACTGCGGTGGTTTGTGGTTAAGTTCCAACAAAATAAAATATTGAAGAATAATTTTGAACATTAAATCTTTCTTGAAGCAATCTAAAATTGAATATATATATATATAAAATTGAGGTTGAATTTATAAACTCTAATAAGCTATGGACCAATTTAAATGGGAAGGATTTTTTTTTTACATAAGTGAATATACCCAGTGTGACGAAGTTCTGCTTTAGCTTGACCATTTGGCATTTCATCCGGATGTTTGTCCTGCGATAACTGCCAAATGTGTGGACCAGTTTTAACAAAATCTAGCATGGGCATCCTTTGAACCTCTCCAGAACGACTTAAGTACCTACATGTTTTTTCAATCGGGTTTCTAGCTGTCAGATAAAACCCTTCCTAAAAAAAATTGGACTCTAGATGGTGTTCTATATCGTCACCCTGTCATGTGTGTGTAGGAGCCTGGCCGACCAAGGGACAGACTTCGCTGCCGACTACCACCTGTACGGTATGGAGTGGACCGAGGACTCCATTATCTTCACCGTGGATGGCGAGAAGATAGGGGGTGTCACCCCTCCCGAAGGAGGTTTCTGGAAGCTCGGGGGCTTCGACGAGTCACCAGGAGGGACCAACATCTGGAAGAACGGCACCAGACTCGCGCCCTTTGACAAACCGGTGAGGAAAGTTGTATATAAATATGATTCTCTTTTATCAGTTGACTTCCCTGACAGACTTGTATTTGTGTAATCTAGTAATAGATTGATATAAATATGATTCTCTTTTATCAGTTGACTTCCCTGACAGACTCGTATTTGTG
>CABFOV010002473.1:0-33348 GCA_902141375.1 Timema poppense
AACCGTGCAAGGATAAATGCCCACACGAAAAATGCTCACACGAAAAGTGCCCACGCGGTAAATTATAAATCTAGGTTAATTTTAAACGGAATGAAAGTTTTATTGGGGTTTTGCATTACTAAATTTTAGTTTCCACTTGTAAAGTGTGCGTTTGATTTATTCTTGTGCATTCATAGAGTTTGCATTAACTTTTTTGGGTCTTTTTGTTAATTTAAAATATATATTTTTTAATTATTAATGTCATTTTATGGATAGTTTTTGACACATATAAGGTCATCAAAATCCTGGCCCTGGTACAACAACATAGCCAATGTTTACAACAAATGCAGTTTTTTTTCCTTGTTTAAATTTTTTATTTCGATTTCGATTACAATACTTTCTCTTTTGATAATAAAGTAAAAATTATGGGGATATTTGTCTCTATAGACATTTTTCCGTGTGCGCACTTTTAGTGTGAGCTTATTTTCCTTGAGCAATTTTTGCGCGAGCATTTTCCATGTGGACATTTTTCCATGTGAGCATTATCTTTAGTAAATAGTAAGGTCAACTACATAAACTATAGTTTTCCCCTAACCCAACATCCTGATAATTACTAAACCCTTTCGTAAAATTGAGTATTGAAATGTCAGAGGTTTTTTTTATTGGTTGCCTAAAGATGGAGTGGGGCTGCCTGTTTTAATTATTTTCTTTATTTTTCAAAAGACCTGGATGAAAAGCTATGGTTCAAAATATTAATTTTGAGTTTTGACACAGCAGCCCTCCTCTTACACTATTGCACATGTCAACGCACTCCTTATTCTACTAGTGTATGCAAAGAAACAAACCGTTTCCCTTGAAAGATCAAACTAGTGTCAATATTATGTCAAATAAAGCTAAACTTTTTGAATTTTGTTTATAAATACATTATTTTGTTATATAGTGCCCATTATTATATCTAGAAATAATAAGTATTGCTAAAAACAACAGGAAAAATAAGATTTTAACCGTATATTACATATGATTATTCATCAATAATGAAAGTAAACTGAGCTAATACTATCCAGGGAAACGCTGCTTCCTTAACTCTGAAGAGGGCCGGACAAACCCGAAAACAAACGATTGATGGAATAAAGAGCAAGACCAACTGGCACCTAGCTGACCTGTCAGTCTTAGAAAGATCTGCTTGCTCTAAGAAAGAGCTGTCACCTCTATTATTAACAGTATACTTGTTGGAGAGGTTTCTAATTATAATAATAATAATTTGTTTTTAACTTTATTTTCCTATTATTTTCTTTATACCCTTTTTAATTTTAGGGAAACGTTGCTTCCCTTTCTTCCATTGAATAGACACCACTGTTTTATTCCTAATCCCATCTATTCTGGTATCTAGCATGCTCTTTAAAAACTTCATACCCATTGCCTCCACTAGGCACTAGCTCTTAGTGTGTCATATTTTGTGAAACATGACCTGTACTATTTGATTTTATTCTTTATTCAAATTAATCTATAGTTTGTTCACGAACTATTAAACTAGATAACTGAACTGCTCATTTAAGTTAACTGAATCATTTCAAACTGTTTCCAACATTGATATATTCTGTCCAGAATTAAAATGTAAAGAAAAACTATAGTCTTAATAATTTTAGACTATTCAAATCGACGGTCAACTGAGCTAGTGACCTCTATGGTATAACTGGACAGATATCTACTCCCAAAATTTTAGAGCTAGCGTTTGCACACAAATGTGTGAGAAAGAGAAACCTTCGGGTATTTCTTTTTCACACATAAAAAAAAAGTGATATTTTGATATAATTCCCTGTTATATGTGAATTTATCAAATGAATAAGGATTTGTTCTATTTAAAACAATTAATTTGTTGCTTAAGGGCCTAATAATAATGTACTGATTATTTAATAGCTTTACAATAAAACATTACATACAATAAAACTTGAATGACTTTTATATATATGTTCAGACCATATATCGTAAAGTGGGGTTACTTGGGACATTTTTTAAATTATAACTAACTTAAAAGCTATAATTATCAAAAATTTAAGATTCTAGGAGGTTTAAACTTTTAGTTTAGGTTTATAGATTAAGTACTTGTGATAATGATTTAATAAATACTTCATAATTAATAAAAATTAAAATTATGCTGTCCCAACTCTCAAGTTACCTTAATAGGTGGGGATATTTGGGACAGCCAATGGTTTCGGTAGTAAAACTCAAGATACAGCTCACATTTATGTTGTAACTTAACTATAGTTTGGGATTGAAGAAGCTATTTGTAATTTATAGATTTAGACATGATGGTAATAGATATAATATGTCGTTATAATATGAACTCAGCCTAGCGCTACCAAAACATGGTTGAGAGCACAGGAAACGAAAATGAAAGAGGGAGCAAAGAATAACAAAACTCACAGCCTTCTGGCTGACTACATAACAATTTACTAACTTGATACTGTAATATGGTTTCTGGAACCAATATACAAGCTAATAGCCAACTTTAAAATATATTGTAGTTGTGACAGAAGATAAACAACATGGATCATAGGTACTTATTTAAATATATTAAAGATTGTATTCGTATTCGTACAGTGTCAGTATTACCTGGAAAACTGAGTTGTATATCCTTTGATGTAAATGTTTCTTCAAACAAGTATACTATAATACGTCACTATTTTCAAACAATAACACTTTTATTCATCAAAGACATGTTTTTGCACAAGAACATTAAAATAAACCGTTAAATCTGTCCACTCACAATAAAGCGGAAGACAAACTTGAGCGTTATGCTTTGGTCCTTGGCATGGGGTGTGTCTATGTCCATCCAATATAATATAGAGATCACTGAAAACAACTGTTTGTCAACGTACCTGAGATTTCCGTTCCCCTTACTGCTTCAGCTTGGTTTTATTGGTAATAGCCGATTTAATAATTGATGTTTATAACTAATATTTTATACATTTTTAATGCGCTCACAGTAGATGTATTTTAACGTACAGTAATATTTCTGAATTAATGTATGATATCAGCACACGACTTACATACACAATCAACAACCAGGAATCGAACACTGGGAACCTTAGCGAAGGTGTTGGACAAGGGTTATGATTTAATCCTATGGGTATCGATTAGGAGGGCTGTTCGATTGCACCTGCATTCACGTTAAGAGGGGGATGGATAAACAATACCCTGATTTTTTTAGTAAGCCCGATCTTGAAGGCCTTATTTCGTATCAGAATGTTACTGTATAGTTTTATTTTGATAGTATAAAAGGCCTTACAGAATGGACTTTTGACCGAAATCAGGATATAGACTCCTAAACACTCAGTTCACCCAGCCGGGATTCGAATCTCATCCTTTTCCGTCACTGGAATTTTCAGTCCACCACTAGCTTGATGCCTTGCACCACGTCACCACAAGTGTAAATTATGAAAATAAACTCTTTCAAGTGTCCCCTCTTGTTGTTGTACTACATTCAATATCACCTCTGAGGTGGATTGCTGTTCTTATGGATAAAAGCTTTATCTTCGCTCTCTCTTACCTTGGTTAACTGTTGCCAAATATCCTCCCTCTCAGTTATGTCGGAAGGTGGCGTGCTGGGGTAAGAAGAAGCTAATGGCAACCTTGATTAACCAGCGTTGCAAAACTTATTTTATTTAAGTGAAGATTGACCACGTGAAAACAAGAGAAGGAAAGCGCTGTTTTCCAATAGTAACAATTCAGTTACTTCAGAAATAATATCCAGTGTATATTAAGATTTTAGTCAAAGTCACACATACCCTTCACCCCTCACTCTGCAAGTAGTGTTAAAGAAGTTGCTTACCTGTGACGTCACGGCCGGTCAAGATAGGATTCCCCATGTTGAGGAATTTACATTTTACTCATCAGAGAGTTTTAAAGATATAAAGTTTTAAAAAAATATCCTAAATAGTTCTAAAAATAGTCCTACAGTGTCACAATGGTTTTTTTTTTAAATATATTAGTGTTTTTTTGCAAATGTATGTTTTATAAATCCTCTACAACTTAGGCTATTTGGCTTGGCCACCAAAATGTCCTGTAGGAGTCTTCCCGCCAAGATGTAGATAAAAAAATGTCCGTGGTAGCACATGTATATATAGAATAGAAAACAAGAAAAAAGGTAAAATTAAAAAGCAAGTCAATGTTTCAAGACGTAAATATTAAAATGACTATGTAAACTCGTCAGAGGAAGAGGGAAAGGGTTATCAGCACATAGGAAAGAGCCCTCTCAGGGTGAACTTCTCATTTACTTCCCTGTCTTTCTATTTCATACATTGGTGTCTTAAGTGTGATAGTGCTTAGACTGCTTAGGTGCGTCAAGGTTAAGATGCAACCCGCTTCGCAAAACAGCTTCGAATTTTCCAAGTAAGCAACGTCGTTAGTATAATGTATTTTTGTAACCTCATCAATACGTAAGCTAGTAACTTATTGAAAGCTATTATGTAATTCATAGCGACCCCAACCCCAATTACATTTAGACAAACTTTTTAATTGCTTCATGAGATATTTTATCGTTAAAACAATTTCTTGACATTTTCTGTTAAGAGGGAATCTACCACAAGCCAATGCAGACACAATCCAATTTTCATAGGAAGGGGCAAGTTATAAAAGTTACTAGATCTACTCTTACGTATTCATAAAGCATGTGACCTGCAGCTGTAATTTTTTAATATAGATAATATCAATAACTATAAAATAATACTCATAATACATGCCTCAGTGGCCGCATGGTCCAATGCGTCACTCTCTCAATAGACTAGACTGACGATGAGAGGAAAATCAGAGTTCAAATCCCGATCGGGTGTACTAAGGGTGGTTTTCCAAAATTGTTTTCAACTCTCCCTCTACGAAAATGCGAGTTCACTTCCTCTAAAATCGACCTTTTCTCATTCCTAACTCATTTTAGTACAGATAGGTAGAACCTAAACAGGTAGTAGGAGGCGGTGTTAAAAAAAAGCTCTTTCTACAATAATTGTAATATGCTAACTAGACAATGTTCTCATTTATAGGTCAGGGTTTTTGAAAATGTTGCGTATGCAAGAGCATTTAAGGATTACACCTATTTGAAAAAATATCATAATTGCGGCATTTATTATGGAAATCGCAGCTCTGAAGCTTCAAAAAACCCACTAAAATCAATCCTCAATAATTATAAGATTATGGGGATGGGATCCTGTTGAAAAATGACTGTTTTAGGAAGGCTAGATCTATGTTTGTATTGATTTACCTTGATCTCAAACCTACATTATTTCAAATGAAACGTCCTTGAAAACGATCTAATATCTCCTTTTCGTGTTTTATTTATAAGAATAAATATAAGATTCTTAAAGCTTTTAACTCCATTTTGACGCGATCCATATTTTGAAATAAGCCATTTTATAACTATTGCGGGGTTGCCTGGACGGCTGTAGTGCGTCGCTACGCCCAATATCATTGATGAGAAAACTACAGGTCTTATAGAGGCTTTATCTTCGCTCTCTCTCGGTTAACTGTTGCCAAATCTCCTCGCTGTCAGCTATGTCAGAAGTTGGTAATTTCGAGTAAGAAGGAGCTACTGGCAACCTCGACAAATCAGCGTTGTAAAACTTGTCTTATATTTGAGGGGAGATTGACCACACGAAAACGAGAGAATGACAACGCTGTTTCCTAAAAAAAATAACCACGCCATTACCTCAGCGATGATATTCAGTGTAGGTAGCCTCCTTAAAACGTGTTTCAAGTTCTTCCACATAATAAACATAGCTTGTTATCCTACCCCATTCCGAAGCCACAAGTCCAAGGTAGATAAAAAATACTTCCCATGACACCTTTCACTAATGTATTCCGAACGATAAAAAGGTTCTACAAAATAAGCCACTATTTTGTACAGCGCATTTCGAAACGTCCGCGATAAGCCGAGTTCTCTTACGTACACTCGAGTTTGACTCGTCACGGGATACAAGACATTGCCGAAGAACTGTCGGTAATTTCCGGCGCAAATGTTCAGACCGTGCTAACGCGAGTTTTTTGTTTGAAATTTACCACCGTTGATAGTTTTTCTTATTGATAAGCCATCATGGCTGAAAAACAGGTGTACTACGAAAATAAGGCTTTTCAAGAAGATTCGTTGGAAGAAGAAAGAGATGACAAAGAGACACTTCGTGATTTAAAGAACGCTGCGATCCTGCCCGACGATGGTGGTAAAGTGGACGCGGTACAAGAAAGCAAAAGGCATAGAAGACGCCGGAGCATCTCAATCTCCAAACTAGGCTCCATTGAGATCCCACGTCAGAATAAACTCGTCGAGGATGTCCAAGCCAAAGGAGAATCCATCCCCGATGAACGTGTCAGAGACCCGAAGTCACGTCATTACAAACAAAAGGACGCTGATGCCGACAAAGATGGTGTCGAAGAGAACGCACTGACCTTCGAGTTGGCGAACAAGATCATCTCCAACAGCTTCGTGTATCTTTCCGAAGGAGACGATAAGACGTCCAGACTGGTCGATGACGAAGATTCCGACAGCGGGGATATGATCGACGACAGTATTTTCGACGACATTTCTCTGGGCGGGAACACCCTGCGAAGCTCCCGCGGGGGGGTCCACGCTAAAATAGCTGTCGTTGCGGAGGGGAACGGGCCCGAGGAAGCGCCCGGGAGAACCACGCCACCACCAGATAAACTCTTCTACGGCGACCGGATCTGGAAGGTCTACGACGGGCAGAATGGCGGCAGGTTCCAAGGACTGGGGACGGTGGAGAGGGTCACCGTCGAAGACGGGTTTACGCTGATGCGCCACGTCGCGGTCCTCAGTGGGATCTGCGTGGTGATATTCCTGAGTGTTTGCGGCTGCGTGTCCGTGCAAGGGTACG
This sequence comes from Timema poppense, assembly GCA_902141375.1. NCBI lineage: Eukaryota > Metazoa > Arthropoda > Insecta > Phasmatodea > Timematidae > Timema > Timema poppense. The sequence goes on from CABFOV010002473.1 coordinate 6,858, forward strand.
TGGTGCCTGACGCCGCGACCAACATCGCCACGTTCGGCGCCCTCTATGGGGCTATGGTATTCTCCAACTTGTTCCTCACGGCCGTGTCTATCAAGTATGTGTGACTCTTTTCATTATTACAGTCCGATTTTCATAAGAAGGGCCTTTTATAAAATACAAACTTATGTTTTTGCCTGTCTGTTAATTGAAACATGACACCTAAACACGGAAATCGAACCCGGGACCCTTGGCTTGAAGCGCCAATCCTCTACCACTGAGCTGTTCAAGGTTCAACTTGTTCTCAGGGTAATTCTTCAATCATAGTTTAAGGCAGAGTCTGTGATGGAAATGTGAAAATCATCGGCTACTGTGAGCTACCTCTCATTGATACCACAGTCACCAGCGAGTCGGAAGTGGTTTAATGCTGTTGTTAGTGCAATTACAATTGTATATGAAAGAACAGTGACGCGGGGGTGGAGGGGATGCGGACCCCCCTAGAACTCCCCCTTACAGGCTACGTCACTGGAAAGCAAGAAACGTTATACTTGATTCGGCTACATCCGCAACCTAAGGATCTTTTCCATCTTCTAAGCTTTGATATTCATGTACAATAATTAATAATTGTAAAACGTTAGCATTCTTTCACTTTTTTTTTACTACCAGCATTGATAACATCATATTATATTATTAGTGTTTATTAGTGTTATTTTATAGGTATTGATAATATCTATGAAAAGTGACAGCCGCAGATCACATGACTTACCATATGAATGTGTGATAATAGATCTAGTAACTTCCCAAACAGTCAGATAAGGCTCTTTTTTTATGGAAATTGTACCGTACATAATCCACAGAGCTTCCGCTGACTTAATCCGAGGGGTGGGGCTTAGGAGGGTAGTGAAATTATAACATAAACAACCTTGTATGTTGTGGTAACATTTGAAATGATACATATTCTCGGGGATAGCCTCAACCTCTCGTTGTCGGGTTATTGAAATGACTTCATTAAATTACTCGCTCCTCCTACTATGGTTGATGTTGGTAGTGCAGTTGTTTGAAATGTTGGGTTTAGAAAGAAATTAATGGTTTTGGTTTAATAAGCCTAACAGACTCCATGTTTGGCTTGGATTTACATTATTAGGTTGGATTTAAGTCCGACACCTAATCTTAGTCGATAGAATATTTATATACTGAGCTAAGGGTTCTGGGTTTGATTCCCGGCATAGTCAAAAATTTATCATTGATGGAATGTGGTTTTATCCTTTCAAAGTGATAAATTATCTGTCAGGGACTGGATGTTGTGTCTTTCCTAATCTTAATTTAAATTATAAGGCACATGAAGCTATGACAGGCCTAGCAAAGAAAACAAATAAAAGAGTTCATTTATCTTAAAAAAACGTCATGGTGTAAGCCTGAGATCAAGCGGCTGCATCCATTAGTGATGTTAATGCTAACTTTTGCCATGTGACAAGCACAATGAACTCTCCGACCATTAATCTCAGTTTTCTAGACTGGAGCTGCTACCTATTTATTTAAATAGCTCCTGTCCTCACGAAGCCGAGTCTGACCCCATTCCCTGCGCCACAGATAAATTCTGGAATCGACGGGGATCGAGCCCAAGACCTCAAAAAATGTAGCCAGAGACTCTGATCACTAGACCCCTAGGGTGAAAAATGAATATTGTTACAATAGTTTTAAAAGAGATGCACCCACATTAGGGTGGATTTTTTTTCTTATTAGGGGTATTTAACACGCACTTTCTGTACCATCTAAATATGTTAGTACCCTACTTATAAAATAACAATATTATTATTAGCACAGCATCTTAATACCCTTTCGGGTTATCCGCACTTACGCTAATGTGTAATGGTAGGGTGATTGTGAGATTAAATGGAGGACCTACAGTTTAACGTGGAATCCGAACCACGAGTGGAGGCCTGGCATTCCCCACATTCACAAGATGTCTTGTCATTGGTGAAGGAAGGGTTTGGTAATCAGAAAAATCTGTGCCGGGACCGAGGATTGAACCCCGGCCGCCATCACAGAAGACAGATCATTAGAACAAACACAACACCCAGGTCTTGCCAGATTAATATCCCCCAATAATAAATGTGTGGTCACATACCAGGAATCGACCCTGGGATTTTTCTGCTAAGTAGAAAGATGCACACATTGGCGAGTAGTGTATGGCTGTGTAAGCCAAACTAATATATTATTGTTTATTTTTTTCACTATGCCTTAGTTCTCAATCGGGCTATACTCGTACCTATATAATAACACTGAGATGGGCTATGGATGAAGAAGGTCTAATTTTAGAGGAAGTGTACCAGTATTTGTATGGAGGAAGAGTGCGAAAACATTTAGGATAGCCACCTCTAATACACCCGAGCGGGATTTGAACCCAGGTGTCCCTGTAGCCTACAATTTGGTCTAACATGAGATCAACGCCTTAGACCATTCGACCACCGATGTTGGTGTGGATAGCTCACCCCCTAGTGCAGAGTCAGACCTCGTCCGTCCCCCATCACCAGTCTAAGGAGAAACCAAAGCCTCAGACTGCATGACCACCAATGCGTGTGTTGTCCAATTTCCCCTACTCCCACATCTGTGTATGTTGTTTCAGGTGGCTGGGCTGCAAGGTGGCAGTCGTGGTCTTCCCGGCGCTCTATGTCCCTTACGCAATCGCCCAGTTCTTCCCGGCCCTCTCAACCTTGGTGCCCACCGCCACCTTGGTGGGTCTCGCGTCCGCCCCCTTCTGGGTCGCGAGGGGCGTGTACCTGAGTCGACTCGCTCGCCTCTACGCGCGGGTCACCGACTCCCCACCACAGATCGCATCGATGCACGTCTTCTCAGCCTTCTTCTCGCTCTTCAGCCTGTGGCAGGTTGTGGAGAGCCTGGTCACAACCTCTGGTGAGTAGCGTCACCTCTCTACCCTCAATGTAGAGATGGATTCCGGTACAGCCTTATCTGACAGCTAGAAAAGTTACTAAATGCTGATTTTCACAGGAAGTACACTTTCGACCCCTAACATTGATTGAAAGTCACTAAAATTTGGTATTCTAGAAAGATATATATTTTTAGATGGCCTTTAAGAATTTAATAAGTTATCAAAAGCTTTAAATAATACTTCCTAATAGATTATTGTATAGTTATTATTTGCACTATTTTAAACCGACTAATAATGTAAATACAACCATTGTGTCAACAAGAGTTTCCAGTTTTCAAATAATGTGCTTCCTATGAATATCAAACGGAGGACCTACTTTTCACGCATTCATGCGTCAATTCATGTGATCTGCAGCTGTCACTTTTGATAGATATTATCAATTATTTATTTATTATTAGGCGTTCTTTCTTACGACAGGTGCAGAGGAAGTGCACTGGAAACAGAGCCCATAAGTTTATAAATTAAATGGTGTTGCCTGTCAATGAAGAAATCAATGTTTACCATAAATTTTATTTGCTCAATCTAGACTGTCATCAACATCATTTCATAAATATTTATTAACCTTGATGCTAAGTTGAAAATATAGTTTTAACTTTCTTTTTACATAGGAAGTATTGTAAACGTGAAAATTTTCGACATCGATATTTTGATGGATCTTGATTTTTTTTTATGTGCTCCCCCTCCCCATATCCTCCCACCAAATCCCCCAAGCTAAAAATTGTGGGTCTCACAATTCTGTCTATACCTGGTCCTACAGGCAAAATGGTTTAGCAGATTTTGTTCAAACTTGATAGTTGGATGTTATATTGTCATACCTCAAGGCTAAACCATGATTTTGACTCTAGGCTTAAGATTAAGGCTTTTTTTTACTAATACCTACATAGTAATTTATTTATGGAAATTCAAAATGTTTTCAAAAATGGATTTGACAATTTTGCTCAAAATGGATCTATCGAGTGTTTTATATAATAATTAGCAATATATGCTTATTTTTCAGAGCCAGATTGATTTTAGGCTAGTTAAGTGATAACAATTTTTTTTTAATTTGAAATATCTTAAAAATTCTTTAGTAATTTTGTTCAAAATGGGTACAGTATATACTTGGGGAGCGCTATGTATTTTTATAAAAAAAAATTAGGTAATTTCATTTATGGTTTATTTTGGGAAATTTGAGATTGTTTTAAAATAGCAATAACAATTTTGTTCTAAATTTTATATCTAAAGATTGTTTCATGTGATCTTTTTTAAGATTATGTCAGGCACTTATTGGGTTCTCCTAAGCTTGTTGTACCTCTCCCCTTTAATCACTCGGTCATTAAGATATGACTTTTTGATTGCAGTGCTACCATTTGCTGAAGTGACAGATGCTACCATTACGGAGGACGGGGGTTGTGGTGTTGAAGCCTGCCCTCAAGATCTCAAAATAGACACATCTCACCTGGTGTGGTATGTCACTAGTGATACCAACATTCTAAGTGGGGTCTACTTAGGACTTATATTGTTGGCATTACTTTTGGGGTTGTTCTGCATCAAGAACTTGGACATGTGAGTATATAACACGTGCTATTCAGATCGTAGTTTGGTTTGTTATTTCTTGATCCTGACATGTTCAAGAATGCTAAGATGTTTGTTTCTTTAAATTTCTTTAATTTTTAAATTGCCGATGGTTGTCATGAATGACTTTCCCCTTAAGAAACAGGATGAGAAAGGTGAGTTCTAAAGAAATGCTCTAGGAGTCACCTGAAAAAAAAGGGCAGTAAGCCACAAAATGGAAAAATCATTTGTGTTGTACCCTGTCGGCATTAAACCCAGGTCTCTTGGGTCAGAGTTTGTTACCCTCTATGTGGGACCAACAATGATATATGGTGAGACACTCATCCAAGGACCAAGGACGGATCCAGAAAACAATTTTTATATAAATGTTATTATAAATAACTTAACAATTTGTTTTATTTATATTTGCATTTATTTATATGTATTATTTCTAGGAGTTTAGGATGACCTTAAAATGCCACTTTTAAGAATTAGATTCGGGAAAAAAAACCGTTTTTATGTTGTTGTTTTTTTGTTTTTTTTTCAAATCTAACTCTTAAAAGTGGCATTTTAAGGTCATCCTAAACTCCTGGAAATAATACATATAAATAAAACAAATAGTTAAGTTATTTATAATAACATTTATATAATATTTTTTAAATGTATGCTACAAGTTGTTACTTACATGACCATTCTGTGTTTACTAGTTTTGTCAAACCGCTCAATTACTCGTTGTGGGTCTAAAATGCATTGTGGACATTGGACATGCAGAAGAGCCAACCCAACGAGTTTGCCTTCCACCACAGTTGTCCTCAGCCATGTTTTGATTAGCCACACCGATGGTACTGCCAGTTACCCTTAACTCTATTTGCAACACCTCAATATAAATTTTCCTGCTATATTATAAATTATTGTTCATTCACTTGAATCATTACATCCTGCCGTTTACATTGATCCGCTTAGATATATTTATTTTGGCTAGATCTAGTAACTTTTCTAGCTGTCATATAAAGCCCTTCATTTGAAAATTGGACTGTACAGATAGTTTTTGTGTTCATTAAATCCGTGTCAAAACCATGACTGGGCCAATTATTAAAGAGCTGCCAGCATGCGTTAGCGTCCTCTTGATATATGATTTTGATATGTTAACTAAGAATGTTCCACAGCTATGACGACCAGAGGAAACAGGAAGAAAGTTCCTGGGGGATCCTCCTGGTTTCCACCATCAAGCACCTCCAGGAAGGCAACCAGTTGTTGCTGATGCCCATCGTGTTGTGGTTTGGAGTTAACAGAGTGTACGTTGTTGAGGAATATCTACAGGTAGGTATAAAAGTGTTTTAAAAATTATACAACCCGCTTGGGAGGTAAAATGGTCTAAGGCACATCACTCTCACAATAGATTGTACTAGTGATGATGGGAATATCGAAGTTTGAATCCAGTTTGGATGTACTGAGGTTTTTTTTACCCAAATGGTTTACAGCTCTCCTTCCAAGCCAACGAAGGTACAATTTCTCTAAATTCAACCTTCCTCATCCCTAACACATTAGCGTACAGCCCGAAGAGGGTGTCTAAAGCACTGCACTTCTGTGTCACTTGTCTCTTGGTCTTCCTCTTGACCTCCTGCCCCCCCCCCTCCCCCCTCCACACACACACGCACACTTCAATATCCGACGTCTCCTTTGGTATCTTCTCCTCACATGACCGTACCATCTTAATCATAACATCTCTATCCCATCCTACCCTGGCTCCTCTTCAACTATTCTTCTCATGGTAGTACATCAGGGTGAGAGGGTGAGGTGTGTGATGCAAAAAAAAAAGTTATGAAAAGTTATGAAAACTGGTTTACTTTCTGTGACATATGCTGGGTAAGTGCAAACTTGAGTGTAAATGTTTATTAGTATCCTCAGTTTAAACTCTCTGCCCCTCTACAGACTTATGTGTCTTGTACGTCGGGAGTGGATCGTATAGGGTACATCACAGTTTGCTACGGGATAGCAAGCTCTGTATCCGCCCTCCTCTGTTGGATGCTGGCCGCTGTGATCCGCCGTGCTGTCATGATAGTTGTGGCAACGTTGGCTAATCTGGCGGTTTTGGCAACCCTACTACTGTGGGAGCCAGAGTTTGCGAACTTTATCGTGCTCTGTGGTGTGATGGTTATCAGCGGGCTTGCGAATGGAACATGGGCGGTCAATATTAACGGTATTTAATAAAGGTTTTATTTTATTATTCTTTAAGCATGTATAGGTTTTGGCTATAAGTACTTGAAACCTGATTATAATGGACACCAGACCACTCATTTACATTTGAAATATTCACTTAGACGTTTCAGTGGCTGCAGGGTCAGTCTCGCCAAAGACTGGACTACCGATGGGCAGGGAGATCGTGGTTCGAATCTCGGTCAGGTGTAATGAGGGGGGTTTTTCCTAAATGATTTTCCCCTGTCCCTCCATGTAAATGCAGGAAAATTTACTCTAAACTCAACCTTACTCATCCCTAACACATTAGCATAATTAGTACATATATGTATCCCCCAAAGGTAGTAAAATGCATTGCTAAAAAAAATATATCTATTCACTTGAACTTCTTGACTAGGATCCCAATATGAATTCCTAACTCCAGAGATGAATTCTTAGCACTCCCCGCCACGGGCATGGAAGGAACAATAATCCGTGTATTATCGCAGGGGTCGGCAAATGGTTGATTTAGCAGAAATTTTCAGTCGATCGCGATAGAAAATTACATGATCATTAAAAGTAAATATTTGAGTCTTCTTAAAATGCAAATATAATATCAAGTTATTTCAAATAATACTTGAATGTGAACAAATAAATCTTGATTGGTAATAATTGGTAATGTTATAAGAAAATGAAATTGTTTAGTTTGAAAATATATATTTTATTTATTAAATATATTTTTTCTAGAAAGGTGAGGCCATAAGTATTTTAGGAAGGTTCATTTTAAAGAATAAATATAATATGGGTATACAAAAAGAAAGCAAAAGTAGATGTGAAATGATGGGTGATCACAGAACCTTTGATACGTTTATGAGTAGACCGTGGCCTATAAGGTTTGCCAACCTTTGTCTTATAGCACAACTAACATATAATAAATAATGTTTCAATAGTCTCACAACAGTGGCAAATAATATTATGATAAAATAAAGATTAAAAACCGGTATAAAAACATGGGGGGAGGGGGGGAAATACTTTCTTATGTAATATAATTTAAGCTGCTAGTAACCAGTATGTTCGAATAAAACAAAAATTAGATGTGTTTATCCCTCCCTTCCCCCTTCACTGACCAACCCAACAAGTCACATACATACGTTTGTTCCAGCCCTGTGTGGTTCCATGTTCCCCGGCGATGAAGTGTTGGCGTACAGTCACCTGATGATGTGGGAGTCGCTCGGCTATCTCGTGGCGGCTGTGTTCAGCGCTCGCCTATGCACGGACGTCAAGCTGTACATTAGTCTCGCGCTGCTGATCGTGGGGTCAGTGACGTACTCCTTCGTCGAGTGGGGGCAGAGGGGAAGAAGGAGGAGTGTCGAGAAACTCACAGAGCTGTAGACAAACTCTTGCAGAACTTCAGTTTTATTGATTTTTAAATGAGATGTTGTAACACAAAGTTAAATAATGTCTAAGTCTAAATGAGTAGATGTGAGCAGGGCGCAAAAAATATTTTTAGTACTGCAGCTTACTACCCATTTTGGTTAAATGTATGTACTATATATGCTAATGTAATTGGGATTAAGAACGCTGTAGTTACAGAAAATGCGCCCACATTTGCGTGGACAGTGGAAAATTATTTAGGAAAAAACACCATCAGACCACTCAATTGGAATTCAAACCTCGATCGACCGATAATCGTTAATATAATCTAATGCAAGCATGACGCCTTAAGAGCATTCGGCCACCAAAGCGGGCTTATAAAACAAAATTGTTATATCATTTGTCTGGACATAAGATAGACATTGTGTGGTAAAACTAACCTATGTGTAGCATATCAAATTTCAACTCCAGTCTCGCAGTTGGTATGGGGCAGTTTAACACACTGGGAGTCTTACAATGTCAGTACTAGACTCAATGGTTGGTATAACCTTTTCTGATGAGCTTCAGAAGATCTGTCTTCAAATCTAAGGTGAGAGCTCTAAAAAGCTTTTAGCAGGCAGATTTAAAGTTGACATCAAATCTAATGAGGAAGTCACAGGTACTTATATATATATATATAGTGTGTGTGCACGTCTTACGATTTGTCCAGACTATCCGCATATCTATACTCGTGGGGTGGGGATAATAAAGGCTAAATTTAGAGGAAGTGTACTTAAATTTGCATGAAAGGCAAGTTGAAAACGATCGTGGGGGATGGTGGGACACTTAGAACACCCGACCAGGATTCAACTCTCGACCTTCCCATCCAATTAAACCAAACAATAAGGACGCCTTAGCTTTGTCTCCACCAACACAGCTTGTATAAGTGAAAAACTAAACAAAAATATTTGTGTGTGTGTGTTTATATATATTGGGGTTCAATCCCGGTTGGATGTATTGAAGATGGTTATCCCTGAATTGTTTTCCACACTCCTTCCATGCAAATGGAATGGAAGTGCACTTTATCTAAATTCAACCTTCCTCATCCCTGGTTCACTAGCGTAATTAGCACATAAAATGCGTAAAACCTGAACAGGTAGTATGCATTTGTGCTAAATACACTAGTTAACCAGGGATGAGGAAGGTTGAATTTAGAGGAATTGTACCCACATTTGTGTGGAGGGAGAGTAAAAAGGTATTCAGGAAAAACCTCCCTCAGTACAGCCCACCAGGAATGAACCTTGACCTCCCTGTCATCGGCAGTCTAGTCTATTGCGAGAGTGATGCCTTAGACCCTGTGGCCATCGTAGCAGGTCAAGTTATATTAAACTCAAAATGGCTTGTTCTCTAATTAATTATAATCTAATTATAATCATAATAAAGTAAGATGTCTCCACATGCACAGTTTTTATCAATGTTAATGAGGGATAGAGCATAGTAGCTTTTCATTGTGGTGCTGTAAAATAATTGTTATAATTTTCAATAATAAGAACAATGATTTATATTTTTCGAGTAAAGTTTTATTTGCAAATAAATAATAAAATCGAAAAAAAAAGTCTTTTCTTATGATAAATTAACACAAACTCCAATAAACAAACAAATTAATATCATAAAAATTGTACATTCCATCCAAACTTACAAACAGGGCAGTTATAAACTCTGAATAGAAAATCATTTTAACATTTTTTAAGGAGAGTATTATGATTAAAGAGGATGAAACAAGGGAAAGCACTAGGTGTGGACCAAGTGATTGTGGAAATGATAAGAGAAGCAGGTTAAGTTGGTATACAGTGGTTATAAATGGTGCTGTGAGTGGTTTGGAAGGAGAATAAGGTACCGAAAGACTGGAAAAAGGAGCTATAAAACCAAATTTCAAACAAGAAAACAGAAAGAGGTGTACAAATTGTATGTGTCACTGTAGAAAAATATATGAGAATATACTGGAAAAGAGAATAAGAAATAAAATGAAAGGAAGGTGGAGGAGGAACAGTATGGATTTAGGGAACATAGGTCTACAATAGACTTGATCTTTGCCATACGACAGCATGGATTAGGGAAAGATTTGGTAATGGTATTTATGGATGTGTGAGAAGGCATATGATAGCATGGATATAAATAAAGTTTGGAAACCAATGGAGAAATCTGATATGGAAAAAAGAATTGTAATTAAAGTGAAAAGTACACATGAGGATAACAGAAGTTGTGTTAAGACGGAGAGCGGTTCCAAATATTTTTTAAATGAACATAGCAGGGTAGTATCCTTTCACCATTATGTAATATATAATGTATATATGTAATGGTAATGGAAATGGTCACGAATAAAGTGGCTGGAAAAATCAGGGAAGAAATAATGAAAGCCATGATGTTTGCTGATGACTTGATGGTATGGGAGGAGAAGAAAGAGTAACTACAGGAACAGCTAGAGGAATGGAAAGATGAAGTGAAAGAGTGTGGAATTAAATTTAGCATGGCGAAGTGTGATGTGATGGTGAGGACAAGGAAGAGGGTAAGGCCTAGTAAGTTTATAAAGTTGGATGGAGTAGAGTTGAGAAAAGTACAGAATGTAAAATATCTTGGAAGCGTGAATGAGGAGAAAGGTGGAAGTAGAGATGATCTAATGAGAAGAGGACAGCATGGAGAGTTATTATTATTATTATTATTACTAGCACCGCATCTTACTACCCGTTCGGGTTATACGCACTTACGCCAATGTGTAATGGTAGGGTGATTGTGAGATGATATGGAGGAGCTAGAGTTTAACGTGGAATCCGAACCACGGTGGAGGCCTGGAATTCCCCACATTCACAAGTTATGATTAATACACGTCGGAGAGTTGTTCTATAGGTGCATAAGAGACCTGCTATGGAGAAGAGAAGTGCCCTTAAAGTGTTGTATAAGGGCATACTTTGTACCAATTGCACAAATGCATAAGAAACATGGATAATGAATGTAAGAATGACTAGGAAAGTGGAGGCTATGGGAATGTTGTCACAAGGGTTGATAGGATAAGGAATGAAGTTATCCGGAAAAGAATGGGAGTACATGAATAAGATAGTAGAGGAAGCAAGACTGAGATGGTATGGGTATATAATGAGGATGGAGAAGCAAAAAAAATGATGGAAATTAATTATGTAGGAAAAAGATTGCAGGGGAGACCAAGAAAGAGATGGATTAGATAGCATAAAGTGGACAAATGAGAGGAACAGAATGAAAGCAATTAAAGAAGGAAGAATAAAGGAAGATGGAGGCATTTTCCTAAAGTGACCTGGCCACAGACTGGAAACAGTTGTCGTTGTTTATTATGAAGTTGATGATGATGATGATGATGATGATGAAGTGTATTATTATTATTATTATTATTATTATTATTATTATTATCATTATTAAAATAATAAAATATTTAATAGTAACAATGAAATAAAAGTTGACATAAATGAAAATTAACATGAAATACTTATCAATTCTTTCTTTGATTAAAGCACATTATATATTATATATTATATATTCATTTAGTAACAAAAAAAATTATCGATATATAGTTACATTTAAATATTTATTCATATGTAACTTTCATGTTTTTTAACAAAATCATCAAGCTATTTCTAGTCACAACTATCTATGTTAATTGAATAATACTGTTACATAAAAACTAAATAGAAATACTAGAAACAAAAAAATATATATATATAACTAATAATTAATAGGCATAATATACAAAATATTAAGATGAGTTCTATAAATTATTTGATAATTTATTATATGTACATGCCCATACAATAATATTTCATTTCAATCACTATTAAATAGGTGTAATTTAGTTGGCTTTTAATTAAATATAAAAATGTTAATACACACAAAATTATTGTTTTCAATTTATTTTACTAACTTATTATTAAAGAATCTAAAAAATAATTGCAGTAATAAAACTCTCAAATAAACTCAAAATATTAGTATAAGTAATACGCAGGTCAAAATATAGTCAACAATCATATCCCAATCTATAAGGACAAAAAAAAAGTTTTATGAGGACAGGGTGCATTGGCGGTCTGAGTTCAATGATAAAAGGAATAGACCTGGCGTAGGAAATAACACCTAATAATAATAATAAACTTAATAAATGAGTTAACACAGACACACAAACAAAATAAGGGGCATTTTTCAATCATAAAATATTTTTAGTTCTCCAACTTTTAACTGCTTTTAGGTCTAATCATTTCAGTTAGGTCACCTTGAATGTGACTTATTTAGTATTTTGTGTACATTTCTTTAAATATAATGTGGTGGTAATTAGATATCAAAATTGTTCTTTCAATTGGGACTTTTTTTTTATGTTGTGATAATCACAAATGGGCTTAATGCTGGGATAGGATTCAACTTAAAATTTAAGTAATACAAAGTTTACTTGACGTTCACATAAAATAAAGAAATATAATGTGCAATCAGAATTCACATGATGTAAAATAGTAACAACTCGGGTAAAATACAAACAATGAATTTGGACTGTTTGAAAACAGATTGTTTACTAGAATGAAACTCTCAACAGTTAAGGCTGATCATGCTTTAAGATCTTAAAATAAAATAATACTGGAGCTACAAAATAAAGTGTAACAAGAGGTCACCACTTTTGGGTGTTTACGAGAGGCGGACTTCACCGAAGGAGTCTGCGTACCTCAGACCAATTAGTGAAGTACTAAATAGCTGTGTTGACGTTGCTCCCGAAATTATTGGCTGGCAGGAATACATGGTACACTTAACTAAATGTAATTTGAAAGTTCTCTACTGAACAGCTATTATGTTAAGTGAATGTCATGTCAACGTTAAATTAAGTACATCATCATGGACTATATTTAAGATATGTGCCATTAAGTGAACATTAAGTTTATTGTGAACCCAGTATAAGGTATATTTTCCCGGACTATATTCATTTTCCAAGTATCCATTAAGTATTTATGCAATCAAAATAAACTATATTCCTTTAAGGAAACCCTCTTTTTGCTTTTTGAGGTATTTTGTTATATTTGGGAGAAAGTATAATAAAGGTGGATCAAAACATGTAAAAGGGAACACATTATGGCTTTTACAATGAAAAGAAGAACACACAAAACATTATATATTGCTGCCAATGGACACAAAAAAAAATTGCTGCCTCTTGAAGAAAATTGATTGTTACCGCCCAATACTTCAACAGAGCTATCAGAAGGGAGTGTGAAATGCGCCATATTCTGTTTGTTCTCTTTTATAAGTTCCTATCCACCTTTTCTGCGCCTTCTTGCAGTTTAAATAATAAATATAATATGTCATGACAAAGTTTAGATAGAGCCTATTGGCAACTAGTAAAAGCGCTGTGTTTCTGAGTTGCTACTTTTAACCAGAATGCTTTTAACAGCTGGAAGAATCACCCTTGCATTGACCAGTATTGTGATGGTCAGGTATTCAAACTTATTTGTGCCCGGCATGTGCTTAATCATCTTAATAAAATGAATTAAATTTTATTGGAGCCTAAATTATGTAAAACTAATAAATTTTTCATAAATGAGAGAAGGTAAGGTGAATAGAAACACATAAAAGGGAACAATCCCAACATGGTTTTTACAGTGACAAGAAAAACATAATAAACTCCATGTTGAGTCTGTTCCCAATTATGTGTTTCTATCCTTCTTACCAATACCTTCTTCCCCATATGACAAAAAGTACACCAAAAATCAAAAAGTGGTTTTCCTTATAAAGAAATAATATCTTTATAAGAATTGTAGTATATTTGGAAGAAGGTATAGGAAAGGTGGATAGAAACATATAAAAGGGACGAACACAATATGGCCTTTACAATGAAAAGAAGAACACAGTTCACACTTTACAATGCTGCCAATGGACAAAGAGGTAATGGTTGCCTCTTAAAGAAAATTGATCGCCACCGCCCAATCCCCCGACCTAGGTTTCATTCTATCGGAACTCATTTATATTTTTCTATCCACCTTTCCTATACCTTCTTTCAAATATAATACAATTACCTCATAAAGCGAAAAGAGGTTTTCCTTATAGAGTTATATCTTTATAAGAAGTAATTAATTTCCACGTGCTTATTACTGAGTGTCCAACTCAAACACTTCTATGAAGTGTCTCCTTCCGTCAAGATACCTCATGGCCTCTGAAACATCATTAAACATGAATGGATACTTAACGATTTTTTTAAATCAATAATTAGTTTTTATTTACTAAGCTTTAAACATGAGTTACAAGCTAGGTTAAAATTTTGATGACATAATTTTTAAAAAATTCCACGTGAAATTTCTTTCTTTCCCTCTTGCCTCCAACTATGTTTATCCCTAACCCTCCTAATATGTTTACCTCCCTCCACTTTCATATGCTTACTTTGTCTTCACAAGAAATAGTTTATGAAAAGTAGCTTACCGTTGTAAGAGTTTGGGATAATATCCGGCACAACCTCTGGCACTTTGTATGTATAGTGGAAAACATTTGTGGTTGTGGGATGACCACTCGAGGCGTCAAATACTTCCGCAAATACCACAATCTGCATGTAGTTCTGCTGTGTGAAGGCCACCTGGCAGTGAAAACAAGTCAGTCGTGAAGTAACTAGACTGGCAATGTGACACATTACATATATACACCATTCCATTCAAAATGTTAACTATCCACACGTATTGTCTGGTTTGCTGAAAACGTGGAAGTCGAGGTTCGGATACTGGATGAGGGTACTAAGCTCGCTAAGGAGGAACTTTTTGTGACAGTCATATTCATAAATTATAAGTCAAGTCATGTGATATGTAACAATCACTTTTCATAGATATTATCAATGCTATGCTGCTGACACTAAATGGTTTACTATGACATAGCTTCATATTTCATAACAAGAATAAGAGGTGAGCTTTAGTACACATTTATAAACACTTATTAAACAAAGATTTAATTGTTTCCTAAAGTAATCTTAGTGATAGGGAAGAAAGTCAATATGAAAGAATAGGTGGGTCAGGTTTTGATATAAAACCAAATACACTTCTTTCTTAATTTCTTTACACTTCCAACCCATCGCGTTCACCTTATGTGTGTATCATTGGCTCTTTATTATTAGGGAAGTACAGAACTAACCAATTTTCACTTTGAATTAAAAGATAAAAAGTATTTGGTAATAAATGCATAACACACAAAAATTGAATTAAGTCTATAAATCCCATTTTTTTTAAATTTATGGATACCTGCAAACGTGGATTCTAAATTTTATAACCAAAACAATTCATTGCTTATTTTACAATACTAAATGTATCTGATCTGAACATATTTTTGAGGAGATACGTACCCCTTACACCTTTACCCCCACCCCTACCACTCACCCCAATTAAACCCTTATGTCTCTTTGCCAACAACACCTTTAACTTTCACAATATAACAAGATTTAAAAATTTTAGTATTTATCTGGCTTTCTTATTAGTAAAAGTAATATTTCTGAAAATTTAAAAACTTTGTTTTACTGTGAAAGTTATAAAATATATTGAAGTGTGAAGGGATTAAGAGTGAAATTTGTTTTCAAAGCTGAATCCAGCTTTTCCTTCAGGTTTCCTTCTTTCCCCATCACTTAAATTACATTAATTTACATCGTTTCCATAAATTTCTAAGTCATAGAGCAATTATTCAATTATTAGTTTTAATAAAATAAAGATTCAACTTACATTAGAATGCATTCGTAAAAGTGATCCAACATTTACAGGTTTGTGGAAACTGATGTCACTAATATGACAAAGTTTAGGTCGATGTTTGCTGTAAAAAAGAAATCTTATTGAAGACCTGGCAATCAACTACACAGATTTTATGTTGATACATGAAAACAATTTATAAAGAAATAATACTGCAACTTAAAAATATTTCACTTCCAAGACACAAGTATTTTGAGTTTGTAAAACGTCACCTGTAAAGATATCCTGTCATCCATGACAATTCCATAGCTTGTCTCATAAGGAAACCTCCAAATACTTTATTGTGCAAATTACGATCCTGAAAGTAAAAAAAAAAATTCACTTGAGTAAAAAATAAATCACGCTTGTGATCTTGAATAATGGGATAAATCCATTTTGCAAATTAAAACATATAAAGAAGTTTTAGGTCTGTTTGGTTCTTTGATACCTTAGTTGTTGTTTTTTGCACTAGATCTTACTACCCATTTGGGATACATGCTTAAGTACTAAATACGCTAATAGGTTAGGGATGAGGAAGGGTGAATTTAGAGGAAGTGTATCTGCATTTGTGTGGAAGGAGTGTAAAAACATTTGGGAAGAACCACTCACAGTACACCTGACTGGGATCAAACCACAATCTCCCCATCCTTTGCAGTTTAGTCTATTGCAAGAATAGCACCTTAGACCATACGACCACCAAAGTGGGTGATTCCTTTGTTTTACCGGTTCTTGGGTCATCGGTTTTTAGTTAAATATATACATTTTTTATCCTGATAAATACATATGACTTAGTAAAAATAGTTTGCATAAAAATATTTTGTAGTTCTCAATAAACCAATTATTTGAAGCTTTTTGTCTACTGGCCCATCAGATGAAAATATTTTAGCCATCTGATAATTAATAAAGTTAAAAATAATGGTAATAAAATAACTGTAGACTAATTTCTTTGTTTAAGTGGCATTTGAAATCAAGGGATGATAGCCGGCAATCGAAACAATAAAACTGTAACTGGTAGAATTTTAAAACTGATCCATCACTGTAATAAGTTAAATGTGTAGTTTAAAGTTGGTTGATTGATTTCTAATGGCCTGAATACTGGAGTTCTTCCATTTTCCTTCTTGCATCCTAATAGGGATGTGTTATATCAATGCCATTTAGAGCGCTACAGTGGACTAAACTAAACTCCACGGCATCAGCCCACAGTAGGGCCATACCGATCACAGTCTGTTGGTGAAAATAGTGCCAACTTCTGCAGATAGAGGGTGTCATGTGGTCAGCACAACAAACCTTCCGGCCGTTAATCAATTTTCTAGACTAGAACTGCTACTTTTACATTCAAGTAGCTTCTCATTTGTCCTCACGAGGCTGAGTTGACCCCGTTTCAGACCCAATGCTTCACAGAATATCTGGAAGTGTCGAGTGTTGAACCGGGGAACTCTGAATCTTTAGCCAGGAATTCTGATGACTAGGCCACAGATGCAGTCCTATAGTGAACTAGATAATCTCTATCCATTGTAATATCAGCTTCTTTACAAGGTTCACAGTGAAGAGATGGATAGAAGTGGGAAGACAAACTATCAAGGCCTTTATACAGCCAGGAAAGGTCGACAGCAGGTATCCTTGGCCTTTCTGGAATTAGTGTCCTGTCAATGATAATGCTACACCTTCTATATGTTCTTGTAAAGCTTTCTTAATGATAAGTTTTTAATTAGGGAATTATATTTATTTGAAGCTACCTGCATAACTTTAAATTAAGAAATGTAAGTTTTATATGCAAATTTTATCACATTTACATGATAATTTTCAAGTGAAGAGAGCATCAAGTGTAGCTGGTTTTCACATGACCTCCAATTAAACTTATTGCAACATTGTAAAATATGTAAGTAGAGCTATAAAAGAATTATTACTACAGTGTATATGACAATTGTAGCTTTCTAAACCTCTAAATAAAAACTAAGATGTGTTATTATATTAACATTGAATACTACCTCAGGATGGCTGAAGATAATGTTGCTGAGTTTGGCATCAGACATCCATGTGCTATTAGGGGATAAGTTTCGACGGTCAAACGCAATACTATCCATGTCGACTGTCTTCAAGAACAAGTCATGAATCACCCTTTGTTCAGTAGCATCAGGCACCGATCTTAGCAATGAGGTAGTCTTCTCCTTTTGCCGTTTTCTTTTACGATCTAAAACATTTCAGAACATCTATGACATTTTAACAGAAATCAAACCTGCTTCAATGGCCGCATAGCCTGAGGTGCTACTCTCGCAGTGGGATAGACTGCTGATGATGAGGAGATTGAGGTTCGAATCTTGGTCGGGTGAACTTCGGGTGGTTTTTCCAAAATTGTTTTCTACTCTCCCTCCACACAAATTTGAGTACACTTTCTATAAATATTACCTTTTTCATTCCTAAAACTATTAGCGTAATTAATGTATAGGAGCATAACCCAAATGGGCAGTAAGATGCGGTGATAAAAATCATGAATCAAAATGATTACATCTTTTTAGTCCTTTTGTTTCCTTCAAAATGTATTAATATTGTGTTGGTGTTGCAACATTAGCAAAAATTTTAACTTTTGGTTAATGCGGCAATTCTATTATCGGTTGAAATAATACCTTTCAAGTCCATTTTAACATCTACTAATACAATCCCAAAATAATAACCATGTGTATTAGAAATTTACTTTTTTAAATGTTATGATTTAATGCCTAAATGTAAAGGTATTAATTATTATTAAGTGGGGTGAAAAGGTGCATCTATCTAAAAGCTTATATGTGGAAGTTTTTTTGTTTTTGTTTTTTGTACTCCATTTTACTACCCATTCGGGCTATTCCCATATTTACACTATAATGTAATAGGAATGAGAAAAGTCATATTTAGAGGAAATGTACCCATATTTACAGAGAGACAAAGTAGGAAACTATTTACGGAAAAACCAGTACTGGGATTCGAACCCCAATCTTCCCCCATCATTGGCAACAGGGCTGTGGATTCTGGCGTTAAGCCTCCTACTCCGATTTCTCTATTTTCCTACTACCCAACTTCTTAATAAATGGTTAATGTATATTAATTAGGGATTATGTATATTAATTAGTAATAACAAATTTACAGCAGTAAAATGTTCCAATACAGATGGCTTCATGGGAAGCTTCTTTGACATTGTGAATTTAAATTTGAATAAATTTGTCAATTCATATTACAAAGATTGGTCTTAGAGAACAAAAAAAGTATAGAATTAAAATTATATATTTACCATAATATACTATTATAATATTTTAAGTTTTTATTTTAAAGCCAGAGTCAGGAGTCTGTATAATTTTACAGACTCCAACTCTGAACCCAGCCAAAATTGCTTCCAGCTCCGACTGCACAGCCCTGATTGACAGTCCTGTCTATTGCAAGGGTGACGCCTTAGAACAGGCGTGTCAAACTCGTTTGATCGTAAGGGCCACAATTAACTTTAAAAATACCGACGAGGCCACATTAAAAAAAAATCTACTGTCAATATTTTAGGTAAAAAAAATCACACTTAATATATTATTATTACACAAACAAAAGCGTAGACCCTCCTATGTAACAAAATAAGAATAAGATTGAAATCAATACAAGAGACTAACCTTCGCCTCCCGCTAATATCTCTATCTCCTTCTCCCCTTGGGGAACAAGCTTGTTAACAATGGCTGCCGCCGTGTTGGTGGAGTTCCGTGCCGCCATCAGAAACAATGCTCGCGTCAGCTTCTGCCAATGGCCATGAAGGTTCTGTTCCAGCCAAACCACAACCTCTATGGAGGAGCGGCCTACCCATGACACATGGCCAGATAGACGGATATCTGCGTCACTCTAAGAAATGTTAAAGAAACTTACAGTATTCACAGTAGGATTGTATCAATTTACAGTGGCTGATAAAACAACAATATGTAGATTACAATATATATATATATATATAAAAAAAAAGATTCATTTAGTTTAAATACAGTATATAAAATAACTATTGAATGGTTAGCAGCGAAAACGCCTACAACCAGAAATAGATTCATATGGTTGTTGCATTCATGAAAATAAACCTATCTTCTTCATAGTAAATAGAGGAAATGGCAAGAGTTAGGGAACGTGATGAGTAAAAACTAATAATAAGGCAGCAGGGGTAAATGTTCTATATATCTGAAAGAATCTGCTGCTATGGAAAAAAGAAGTGCATTTGAAGCGTGAGAAAGTGCTGTATAGGGGTACTTTGTACCCATAGTTTAATATGCAGCAGAAATATGGATATTGAATGTAAGAGAGACTAAGAAAGTGGAGGCCATGGGGATTAAGTTTTTGAGGAGCATGTTAGCTGTCACAAGAAGAAACAGGATTAGGAATTAAGTTGTTTGGGCAAGATTTGGGGTGCATGAGATAGTAGAGAAAGCAAGGCTAAGATGGTATGGCCATGTAATTAGAATATTGGCGTACATGAGATAGTAAAGGAAGCAAGGCTGAGATGGTATAGGCCATGTAATTAGACTATTGGCGTACATGAGATAGTAGAGGAATCAAGGCTAAGATGGTATGGCCATGTAATTAGAATATTGGCGTACATGAGATAGTAAAGGAAGCAAGGCTAAGATGGTATGGCCATGTAATTAGAATATTGGCGTACATGAGATAGTAGAGGAAGCAAGGCTGAGATGGTATGGCCATGTAATTAGACTATTGGCGTACATGAGATAGTAGAGGAAGCAAGGCTAAGATGGTATGGCCATGTAATTAGAATATTGGCGTACATGAGATAGTAAAGGAAGCAAGGCTGAGATGGTATGGCCATGTAATTAGACTATTGGCGTACATGAGATAGTAGAGGAAGCAAGGCTGAGATGGTATGGCCATGTAATGAAGATGGAAAAGGACAGAATCTCAAGGAGAATGATAGAGGTGTGGTATTTAGGAAAAAGACTGCAAGGGAGACCAATAAAAAGATGGGAGGATCAGTTAAGAGCAAGAATGCAAGTGAGAGGAGAAGATTAGAAACAAATAACTAGAAAGAAGAATGATGGAAGGAAAGAGAAAGATGGAGGAATTTACTCAACTGACCCGGCCACAGGCTGGGATCAGTTGATGATAATGAATATGAAGATTATGATTTTATTCCCCGATTTATCTTTTAAAACCAATAAAAATAATAAAGACAGTTGAAAACATCAATCATACTATGATAATGGTCGGTGAGAATTGAATACAAGAGATGCCTTTCCCAGAAACATTCGCGCTGCAAGTACCATACATACCAACATGTTGCTTTGCAGGGGCTTACTGGCGCAAATTCATTAGAGAATAACTCACCTTGGTGGTGTAGTTGGCTAACGCGCCAGTTTCATGTTGAGCTTGACTGCCGAGGACATGAAGATCAAGGTTCAAATCACGGTCGGGTGAACTGGAGATGGCTTTTCCTTGATGGTTTTCCACTCTCCCTCCACACAAATGTGGGTTCACTTCCTCTAAATTTAACCTTCCCAATTCTTAATCCATTAGCATAATTAGTACTTAAGCATATAACCTGAACGGGTAGTAAGACACAATGTTATAATTTAATTTTAATTTTTTTTTAAGTTAAAGAATAATTTTAACTGTATTTTTTCCAAGCAAATGATTGCATAAATTTGAAAATGGTAATAATACAACTTCTACCGCATTCTATAAATTCATAAATAAACTAATTCATATGAATGAAAAGCTGATTGTATCCACTAGGAGATTATAAAATAATTTAAATAACCTTTAGCCGTATTAAAAGATAAAATTTCTCTATTACTTAAATCCATCAAAATTAACATAAAAGGAAAAATGATCTAGTGAACTATAAAAGTGTTGCATTTTACCTTGGCCACGAGATCTGTGAAACTGATCTGGTCAACGAGCACTGTGACAATAACGTAAGGAGTGACATCGCCAGGTTTCATCTTGGGGTTGGAAATATGCTGATGGGCCACCCACACTGGTGCACAAAAAGGGTCAATAAAAGATATTACTACAAAAAGAGTTTGACATAAATTATTATTTAAACTTTAGTACGTTATTTAATTTATTTTTGTTATTATACTGTAGGTGATATGCTAAGTGAAAACATCTAATTTTTTGGGTTATTTCTTCAAGTTACAAATTAAAGCCATAAAACACAAACTTATTTTGTTATTAGATACAGAATGTGAACCGTCATAATAGTGTGTTCATGTAGATGACATTTTAAAATATGTAAAAACACAATTTACTAGTACTAGCAAGAAAAAAGGGACAAACAGTTTTGAGAATCTAAAATGAAATGATATCTTATAATTTTCCCTTTCTTTAATAGGTGTTTTTCTTTTGTTAACACTAATAAGTTTATATTTTAATATTCTTCATTACGATACAGATTCATGTGGTTGAAAAATGACCCTTGAATAATAAAAGCAAGTATTTGACTTACTGATCTTCCAATTAAACAAAAGAAGCTATAGTTGAATTCTGAAAAAACTTTTACAAACATATTTTTGTGTGATGTTATTTTATTGATATGGATATTATTTATCAAAAGTAACAGATTTAGATCACATGACTTGGCGAATAGATGAAAATTATTTTGGTGAATTATATACTTGTTTAAAAAGTGTATTCCTATCTAAATTGGACTGTAGGCCCTACTATAAAATGGTACCTGAACTGAAGGATAGTACAAGAACCAAATCAACATTTAAAAAAAAATTATATATAGAAAATAGATATTTAAATGTATTATTTTATAATAGAAGAACCAAATAAGTGTAGGTACTCCACCTGCAAACATGTCCATGTCTTCCAGCAAACGACCAATCCGGATGCTACCGAGAAACGTAACATACTTATCTTGCAGTGATTGGTCAGTGGATAGAGGGATGATTGCACTAGTGAAACTGTCCTATTATAGAAATAAAATAAACGTCATTGTTATTAAAACTCACAAACAAATGCCCAACGAGAAATAGTCATCAAGTTTGAAATACTCATTTATTAGTTTGTAGATTTGAAAAATTACACATGGGCATGGAAATTGAACTCTGAAGGGGGGTTAGGGGGACCTTGGCTTTGCATGCCAATGCTCTACCACTGAACTATCCAGGATTCATCCAGTGCTCAAGGTCATTCTTCAATAATAGTTTAAGACAGAGTTTGTGATGGATGTGTAGGAGTCATCGGGTGCTATCGGCTTTCATTGATACCACCATCATCGGCGGCTCGAATTTGTTGGGTACTTAATTCTCGTGTCCAGGTGTGATTTTTCAAATTTACAAATATAATACTTGATATGGCTGTATTTGTAAATTAAAAGATCATTTTTATCTCCCAAGCTTCACTATTCACTATTGTACAATCAATTGTTCAAGTGCTGCTTTTCTTCATTTATTAGTGTTATAAAATTTGTGTATGTAAAGACCTGCAGGTGCTTATTTAACAACATATGACCACATATGGATGTTACCTGTTAAAACACTTAGAAATTATGTCTGGACTAGACTTGAGTAGGCCTACATTATTAGGTTGAGTTTAATCTCAAAATAGCTGTACAACCCGAACATAAGATGCGATGCTAAAAAAAATTAAAATAAGGGAATTCTGAAAACTAATTAAAATGAAAGGTTTAATCTAAAATTAACAGTTGAATAAATCTATCTCATTATGATAAATATTTTCACATACCTGCATACAACGTTCTGGTAGTTCATCTCGACTCTCAGGCAGAAGGTCCAACAGATAAGCGCGTGTGCCTTGAAGGGGTTTGTAGCCACGATGTACCCCCATCAACTGTATTAGATTTGATTTTACTAAATATAACAAAATACAAATTAAATTACATATCATTCACTCCAAAGTGGAAACAAACTTAAAATATTAAGTAGTAAAAAAATTCCTTTAAAAGTGTGTCATCTATAAAATAATGAAAGTTTATAGAACACTGGAATAAATCATGGTTAAAATAAAATTAGGATACAGTATTTTCAAAAACATACTTTCTTAAGTCCATCATATTATGTCACTCACAGGGAGGAACATGATTAGGAATAAAGTTGTCCTGGCAAGAGTTCAGGTACTGTAAGTACATGAGATAGTAGAGGACACAAGGGTTAGGTAATATGGACATGTAATGAGGATGGAAAATGAGGGAATATCAAGGAGAATGAAGGGGGAAAAAACCACAAGGGAGATCAAGAGAAAGAGATGGAAGGAGAAAATAAAAGAAAGTGTGAGAAGAGATAGGAGAAGAATAAAAGTAAATAAAGGATGTAGAGTTATGGAAAAATAGAGGAAGATGGAGGCATTTTACTAAAACTACCCGGCCACAGGTTGGAAACAGTTAATGATGATTATGATATGATTTAGATTTTACAAATATTCTATCAAATAACGTTTGGTGAGTAAGTATAAGTTAAACTGATTTAAGAAAGTTTATTTTCCATTCAACAGACCTAAAGTGTTATAGAGTATTATTATTTTTTTATTCAATATAATGAATTGCAGGTATATTTAAGGCACATCCAAAGGGAAAAGTCAATTTTAAAACTGTACTGTCTCTAACAAAGTCATATAGCCTACTATAAGCTTTTTTTTATATATGTTTATATCCAAGGGGTTGTAGCACCCAAAACTGCACTTATAGAAAACTAAACAATTCATGGATAAAGAACATGATATGAAATATATTTTTGAAAATACAAAGTTTTTTTTTGCTTTTAATATTCATAACATTTCACTCTAATATTAGTACCGGTACTTAGCAATAGCCCCGATGGGTACCTAGAAAGATGCAATGCTAAACAAAATAGTGTTATTTAATTGGCATTGATAAAATCAATTAAAAGCTACAATCCATTCCCCAACACCAAATATGTTGAGCTTCTTACTACTCGTTCGGGTTATACGCACTTACGCTAATGTGTAATGGTAGGGTGATTATGAGATGAAATGGAAGACCTACAGTTTAACGTGGGATCCGAACAACGGTGGAGGCCTGGCATTCCCCACATTCACAAGATGTTTTGTCAGAGGTGAAGGAAGGGTTTGGTAATCAGATAAATCTGTGCCGGGACCGAGGATTGAGCCCCGGCCGCCAGCACAGAAGTCTGACACCTTACCCCTAGACCACCAGGTCACCTTGAGCTTAAAGATTCTTGAATTAAATACTGGTATGATAAAACATTTCCTTAGACCATTTGGCGACACTTCAGGAAGTCTCTTCTTGAGGCCTAGTTTAAAAAAAAGACAATCTCTTTTGAAAAAAAAAAATACTGGGGGACCTAAAAGTTAATGAGACTTGGTACTGTACAGTATGCTATAGAGATGAAGGAAGTTTTTTGACAATTATGAAATTTAGGATGTACTGTACAAAAACAATTTTCATAAAAAAAAATATAAATAAAGTCATCTGATACGCAACTGTCATTTTTATGGATACAATAAACACCTATAAAAATAAATTGTGTTGATGTTGACCAAAGGCCCTTTTTTTCAGCATCCTACAATTATAGTTCTTGCTTAATTAAGATCTGTAATAGACTTATTAGCTAACGCGCTAGTCGTGTTGAGCTCGACTGCCGAGGATGGGGAGATTAAGGTTCGAATCTCGGTCGGGTGAATTGGGGGTGGTGTTTTCTAAATTGTTTTCCACTCTTCCTCCACGCAAATGCGGGTTCACTTCCTCTAAATTCAACCTTCGCAACTCCTAATCCATTAGTGTAATTAGTACTTAAGCGTATAACCCGAACGGGTAGTAAATAATAAATAAATAAATGTAATAGACCTATAACCACAGCTTTAATTTGCTCAGTCACAAAGAGGCTTATATGAATTAATTGAAGGAAGTGCACTATCATTCGCTTGAAAAGGTAAAGAAACTACACGTACACTTCCCCCTTTTCAGTGAAACCTGTGAGAATTAAGTTTTGATTCCCTAGTCAAAGTTCCCCGGCACATTTCTAAACTTAGTTTACAACTATAGAGGCCATATAGTTGCAGTAACATAAAAAGAATTGTTTGAATTAATTAAATTTTACTTAATTTTTTCCAGTGAATCATCACTTAACAAAGCTGCACATAACTTACCTTGTTGAACTGTGGTGACTTCATTATTTTGAGTAGAGAAAGCTGCAACACATCTAATAAAAAACACATTTATCATTATCATTATTATTATTATTATTACTAGAGTAAACTAATGATGTTTTACTACTTTCATTTTCTAGCAATGAAATCAGAGATTATAATATTGTTTTAAAACATTAGTAAAGTGAGGTTATGTAGTATGTTTATAGCTCTCAAACAAGTATTACAGTAATTGATATTAGATAGCACTTGTAGTATTAATAACCCAAAAAACTTACATTTTTCCAATTATTTTGTATTCGTAAAGACACAAACATCTTGTTAAATGCCTAGTTAGTAAAGAGGGCATATTTACAGATGATACAAAAGTAACTATTCACCAGAACAAACAGCTGATCAACTGCTGATAGCCGGTAACCAAACTGTTTCTCAAATCAGGCACACCCACATGATATCATGTTACAAAAATAAATCAAATATTAAGACTGATGAGGAGAGAGGGGTAGTCTGCAAAATTAGTTTCTTCAAAAACATAAAATAGCTAACTTACTTTTATGTTTGAGGGAAAAAAATAAAATAAATAAACTTTTTTTTATTGTTTTTATAACTTTTAAAAAAAAGTTGCCCCTGCTTAACCAAGAGAGTAGGCCTTACCTAAATA